>PVLC010011581.1:13295-46732 GCA_004027655.1 Graphiurus murinus | reverse complement strand
ATACTTTCATCTTATTCAATGCTGTGCTTATGACAAATTGTATTCTCCAAAAATGGTAGCATCTCGCATGCTCTACTACAATATTACTTTGATCCTGCAAAAAGTGAGGTCTGTAACTTGCTTCAAACCAACAGAAATGCAGTGGAAATGACTTCTGAGGGCATGTTAGAAAAGGTAATACTTTACTTTAAAAGAACACTAGCACTGAAGTCCTGAGCTACCATGTAAATAGGCAACTCCTTGAAGCCACCATGCTGTAAAGAAACCCAAATATCCCATCTGGAGAGACCTGGGAAGCCCTGTGACCACATGGAAAGAGAGATGTCCAACCAGACTCTAGTTCTTATAAACACCTACATTCTATAAGAGATGCCTAGTTAGACAGACCCTAGCTCTTATAGACACCTATTCCAAGCTTCACCTGAACTACAGCCCCACGAGAAACTTTCCATACCCACTCATCATAACCTCTCCCAACTTTCTGATCTACAGAAGCAATGGGGGGATTTGACTTACAACAAGGATACACACCCATACCACACTTAAGGCAATGCTCAAAATCATGTGCATGAAGTAACTTCCCATTATCCTAGAAAAGTACCTGAATGAATCCCTATTGAGACAGCCTAGCTGTTTTGGCAGGAGTGGTGACAGATAAATCCAGAAGAACAACACAGTTCTTTTTTGCTGGATCCCAGACTCTCTCTGGAAAAAAGAATTTTACTAAAAGTTTATGGGCAAACAGTATTGACCTAAGCCAAAGGAGCTTCAGAAACACAGGTTTCTTTCTCAGTGAATGTTCATGATATACATTATGTAAGACATGGCACTAGACCAGGAGCTGACACAAACAAGACTTTGAAAAATAATTCCAGTTCAAAACATGTCAATCTTGCTGCATCAGCATGTTGAAGAGACAGGCTGAACTCCAGGGAGGCCTGCCCACTGGTAGACAGCAGTCCTCCTATGGCAGTTAGTGGGCAAACTGCCTTTCCCCTGATCAAAATCCATCTGTCCATCTCTGATAGGCAGCAAGCATGAAATAAGTTGGGGCAAACCAAAAATGTAGCCACAAAGGAGCTCATGCACAAATACACCTCGACCTTTCTCACTCACTAGTCAAGGAAAGGGCACGAATACAAACTAAGTATGCGTCTGTGTTTAGTTTAAAGTGGGTGTTTATTTTTCAGTTTCCATAGGAAATAATTGAGCTAACATTATCTTCCCAAAGTAAATACCTTTATGCAAAACTCCCTAAAACTGATCCCAAGCCAAGATTCCTGCTTCAGCCTCCTTTTGCCCTCACGCCTCCGGATTCTCCCTTTGCGGTCCAAAGCAGAGGATTATTAACAGAGAGGCATGGCCTTGCTTCTTCCCCCAGCTCTTCTGAAAGTTGAACTGAAATTTTGTTGTATCCCTCTTGCCAGATCATACTGCTGGAGAGGAGAGATAAAATCAGATGGGAAACCAGAAATGTGAGGACTCCTGGAGGTTTGACCTTGTCAGTTCCTCTTGGCCATGAACATTTTATTCAAACCCTAACAGTCTTTTCTGGAATTTTATAAGCCAAGAGGGCTGGTGTTGGTTTTGGTTGTATTTCTGTGGAGCCCTGTGAGTTCTGTGTTGCTGTGCTTTTAATAGTATTTTTCCATGTGTTGGTTTTTGAGTTTTGTCATCTTGCCTCCACAGAGGACTACGATTAAGATTCTTCTCTCTGTCTATTCTTCCTTCATCAACACCACCATGATTTTTGACATCATCTGCCTGATTTTAAATGAACCAGATATTTCAAATGTCAATGTAATGTATTTTTTTAATCACCAAAGGCTATATTTTCTAAGTACTGTCCTTTCTGGAAATGCAATAAGCGCCTGACATTTTGAGGGGACAGGTCTAGAGACCTTCCCCAACCCAAGAATCTCAGACAGAGGAATGTTTACACAGGCCTCTGGCTCTGAGTCAAGAGGCCTGAGTTTCCTTTGTATGTCATCACTCTGACCACATTTTGACCTGGATAAATGCATATAACTGGAGACAATGTGACCAACTACAGACTCACACTCATAAAAAGATTAAATTATTGAAGATAGTATGAAATGAGACTGGAAAGGAATCCAAACCTTCTGCTCTTAACAGAAATTACATTCATGTATATTAAAGATCAGTTGTTGAAACTGTTAAGCTGATTACAGGAAAGTTATTAAGAATCATTATCATTATATAAGGTACACATTCTGATTTTGCTCACTGAAGATGAATTCTAGCCTTACTACAAATGTTGAAGTCCTTACGTGTCATTTGAACATAAATGTCAAAACACTGCACCTATCACCCAAAAGGTAAAGTTGCAAAGAATGTTAAACAAACCAAAACAAATATTCAGAAAAGTATTCAGAAAGTGATATGGAAAAATTGTATTCAAGCAAAATGTCCAAGTAAGGAAAAATGATCAATAATTATCCATCCATTCAATGAAATATGAGGCAAGAATTAAAATTATTAGCATATAATTGCATTATAGATGCCATTGACCCAAAGGGCCCTGAGTCCTTTAGGGTACATTATTCCAGTCACTTGGCTCAAGCCTCTGTTGAGTAAATAATCTTCTTGGACAGCTAAGCACTGCCTACTGGCAGGCACAGATTCTATTTATCCATAAATTCATCAAGTCTCCATCATATTGATATTGGAATGCTAATCCCGTGGTTGAGTTTAATCAAGAAATAATATCCTTAATATAACAGCCACCATCTTCAATGATTTACTTGCAGCTCTTGACTCGGAATCCCAGCTTTGCCACTGGTTGTGTGACTTTGGGAAAGACAGTTAATCTGACTATTCGTTAGTTTCCCTACTTATATGCAGAGATGATGACATCTCTTTTTGAGAGTTATTATGAGGATAAAATAAAACATGTAAAAGTGCCTGGCACACAGATCAGGCTTTATTGACAAGTATTTTTGTCTTTCTTCTCACTTCAACATAAAGCCATTATGTCTGCATAACATTCAACTGTTCACAAACACAGAAACTCAAATGCAATTTACATACCTAAGAAATATGCCATTTCTCTTCCTTTGATATTTATCATTCCTGATAAAAATTATAAGGTCTCCTTTTCTGTGTTGTAATTTTAACTAAGACCTTTTATTTATTTTTTATTGGTGCATTGTAATCATACATCTTTGTGAGATACAAGCTGGTAGAGGCATACATGGACACAGGTCTCAACCCTTCCCTAATTCCCACCCATTCCATCCCCATCCCCCTTCTCATGTTTGGTTTAGTGATTGATTTTGATATGTTTGTGAATGTGTATTATGTGTATTAGGGTGTTTATCCCTCCCTCCTCCCATCACCTTCAGTTAGGTCACCTTCCTTGCTGATCTAACATTTTCCTTCTTCATCTAGAGTCCCTCCTATGACCCACTTTCTCCTTAGCTTCCACAAATTAGGGAGAACATCTAGTAAAAAGATAGCCTCTTCAACGGATGGTGTTGGCAAAACTGGTTAACCATATGAATAAAAAATGGAAATAAACCCCACTTTCTCACTCTGCACAAGAGTCAATTCAAGATGGGTTGAAGACCTGGAAGTCAGACTAGAGACCTTGCTGCTACTTGAAGATGGCATAGGTCCAACACTTCACTTTAACACATAGGCACAGGTAAAAACTTTCTCAACAAGACCCCAAAGGCACAAGAAATTCAAAGGAAGATCAATACATGGGATTGCATTAAACTGAAGAGCTTCTGTGCAACAAAAGAAACTATCAAGAACCTCAACAGACAGCTGACATAATGGGAGAAAATTTTTGCCAACTACTTCTCCGATAGAGGAATATATAGAGAACTCAAGAAACTCACCACTAAGAAAACAAACAACCCAGTCAAAAAAATGGGCAAGTGAACTAAATAGACACTTCACAAAGGAAGAAAAACAAATGGCCAATAAATGTAGGAGAAAATGTTCAACATCATTAGCAATCAGAGAGATGCAAATCAAAACTACCCTGAGATTTCACCTAACCCCAATTCGAATGGCAATCATTAAGAACACAACAACAAATGCTGGCAAGGGTGTGGAGAAGTGGGAACTCTAATACATTGTTGGTGGGATTGCAAATTAGTGCAACCACTTTGGAAAACAATATGGAGGATCCTCAGATGAATGGGAATGAATCTACCATATGATCCAGCAATACCACTTCTGGGTATCTACCCAAAAGAACGGAAACCAAACTACCAGACTAATGCATGTGTATCTATGTTTATAGCTGCACAATTCACAATTGCCAAGCTATGGAACTAGCCAAGATGTCCATCAACAGGTGAATGGATTATAAAACTATGGAATATGTACACAATGAAATTTTACTCAGCCATAAAGAAGAACAAAATCATGTCATTTGCAGGAAAATGAAGGGACCTGGAAAACATTATGTTAAGTGAGATTAGTCAGTCACAAAAAGTAACTAAGACCTTTTAAATGCTGTACATCTCCTTAGACTGCGGATGGATACACCGTGTTATTACAAGAGGAGAAAGGGACAGTCATTGAAAACTAATTACATATGAGGCACTGTTCAAGGCATATATATATATACTCTTTGACATTGCTATCCCCATTTTAGAGGTGAGGAAACAGACTCAAAATGGTTAAGTGGCTTGCCCTACTTCCCAACTAAGTAAATGACAACCAGGATTCGTATTTGGATCTGCTCAACTCTAAGGATCATGCGCTTTCCATTACACACAGCTGCCAAGTTGAGTTTCTTACCACAATGTCATGAACTATCGTTACAAGAAAATGAGACCACTGTTTACTATCTGTCATGGCTAGATTTTAAATCAAGCCCAAGGATATAAAACTTATGACCTCTAAGTTTTAAATAAAAACCCACTTGAATTAAAACAAAACAATGGAAAATGCCTTAGTAATAATATTTGAAAAATCTCCAGAATGTGAGATTTCGACTGGCTTTGTTCAGTGGAATGTCCCTACCCAGAGATGGATGGACATCTGTGGGTGTTAGAGCAGTCAGTCTCTCCAAAGTAGAATTCATGAGTCTAAAGCCATGTGTCCTCCCTTCCAGGTCATCAAGCTATGGTTTCATCTGCCATAACTAGACTTTTCTATGGTCTGTTAACCTTCATCCCAACAGAATTACGGATTCTGACTCAGCTTGATTTTAAGTGGAAAAACAAATTAGTTTCATTCTTTCAATCTAGGACTGGACTGTGCCTTTTCTAGTTCCACAATACTCTGCCATGCATGCTTCTCCAAAGAGCCACTACCCTAGCTGAGCCCTAGAGGAGTGGCCTTCCTCTTGTACCACCATCACCAGCTCCTACCTCATGCTAAAGGTGAGCTACTAACCCGGGCACCTGGTACAATACCTGGCATGTGGTGGCTGTTCAGTAAACACTTGTTCAATGAATCAATGAGTGAAAATGTGTCTGCCTGAAACAGCAAGGAAACAGAACCATTCCTTCCTGATTTCCTCATACCAAGCCTGTCCATTCGTTTACCTGCCTACTGAATGCAGCCTCCTGACTCACAGGCCAAATTCCTTCTCAGGTTTCCACCTGTAAAGTCATGATGTCCGTCTACCCCACAAGTCTTGAGAGGATCAAATTGGATGAGGTGATTAGGAGCTCATGAGTCACAGTGGATGCCCCATGCCCTCAAAAATAAGTCAGAAAGAATGTGTCAGATTTTCATCCTTGGCCACATATTGAAATCACTTGGGGAGCCTCCAAAAAAATAGAGACTTTAAATCCTATTCAAGTTAAATCAGAATCTCTGGAGCACAGATGGGGCATGTTATTCATGATTGAAAGGTGCAGCCAAGATGGAAGATTACAATTCTGGGGGAGAACAGGGAGAGTGTACACTGACCCCACACAAGCAGGAGAAGCAGAAAAACCACTCTGGAGGAGCTGCTGCTGCCTGTAGGAACAATGCCCGTCCCAGCCCTGTCTCCTCTCTGTTGCCTGGGATCCACCACCTCCCTCCTACTCCCTAAATATCCAGAAACAGGCCAAGATCTCCTCCTGGATGGGGCAATGGGAACCCATCCCAGGCATCCTACTCTTTTGAAACAGCACTAGCCTCAAGGGCACTCTCTCCACCCACTCTCCCAATCCCACTGTGCTTTCTCCAGCCTCCCACCTTCTACTTAAAACTGAAGATTCCAAATGACATTGTGACAATGGATTTTTCACAAGCCCATGGAGAACACTGTGAGAAAGTCTTTCAGTCCTAAAGGCAGGTTTGGGAGGGAGAGGAAGCAGAGACCCAAATGTCAGAGCTGCTTGCATCTTCCATATCTTCCATGTTATGAGAGTCACTGCTTCACCACGCTGGGAAAAATACCTCTTAGATCCAATGTGGCATAGGAAACATACACACACACTTCACACACGTGCATGTGTGCAATTTGGAGACTAAGGCCCTCAAGTTCACAGCTCAACTGTTATGGTCTAAATGTGCATGTTCACCCCAAAATTCATATGTTGAAGTCCTAACCCTCCGGTGTGACTTTATTTGGAGATGGGGCCTCTAAGGAAGTAATCAATGTTAAATAAGGTCATGAGGATGGGATAGGATTAGTGTCCTAATAAGAAGAGACACCAGAGAGTTCATTCATTCTCTCTCCCTCCCTATTCACCCAACCCCACATGGCCGGGCGAGGACACAGCAAGAAGGCTGCCATCTTCAAGCCAGGAAGAAGGCCTTCACCAGGAGCCAACTCAGCCAGACCTTGATCTGGGACTTTCAGCCTCCAAAACTGTAAGAAAATAAATCTCTATTGTTTTAGCCACCCAATTTAGGATATTTGGTTACCAGCCTAAGAAGACTAAAGCTACAACCTTAAACACCTCCAAGCCTCAGCTTCCTCATCAATAAAAGAGATAAATCCTACCTGTTCATAAATATCACATGAGGTAATGCATGTTTTTAAGAGCTTTGTAAACAGTAGAGTATTAAATAGGCATTAACCTCCACCGCTGTGCTCTCACACCTTAATCCTTGTGCTAGTCAAGTGTTCACCACATTGTATTAGATTGAATTGTTTATATCTGTCTCCCCGGTCAGGCTGTGAAATCCTTACGGCCAGGAGCCAAGTCTCATCCATCTTGGCACACCCAAATGCCAAGGCACACAGTCACTGCTCACGGAAGGAGTATAGAATAATCCCCAGGTGGCACTAGATGTCCTCTCTATGTTCCCTTGTTAGAAATAAACTCCCATGGCATCGTAAAAAAAAAAAGGCTCGACAAGGCAATTTAATTTTACTTTTTTGCAAAAAGGGTCTTGTCACCAAGGAAGTCAGGTATGCAAGCACATTAAACTAGAAGCCCACTGGGTCTTTTATTCCTAACTTGAAGCTTCTGCACTGTACTCCTATTGGTGGGAAGGTAGCTTCTCAATCTTCATGTGATTGGCTAGAGGGGATGCTGGGGGAAGGGGTGGCATTTGCAATTCATAAGAAATGCTAACTTTAGGAAAGATTATGAGCTTATACAAGGTTACAAAATGGCGATTTTACAAAATGGAGTTTAAGTTAAGCCATTCCTTTGATAGAAAAGATCTAATTATACTCTCACATGCTAACATTTTATTATTTATTTATTTATTTATTTATTGGTACTGGAGGTTGAACCCGAGGCATTTTAACTCCTTCTAACTCTGAGATATATAATCCCAGACCTTTTTTTTTTTTTTTTTTAAACAGAGTCTCACTACATTACTGAGGGACTTCCTTAAGTTGTAGAGGCTGGCCTTGAACCTTCGATCTTCCTGTCTCAGCCTCCCAAGTACTGAGATTACAGGTATGTGCCACTACACCCGGCCCCCCAACAATCTTGTACATAATTTTATCACATAGCATCTGATATTGAAGTTATGAGTTTTTGAATTATTCTTCCATACTAGAATGTAAGCCCACAGATGGTAAGACCACATCTTATCCTTACTGTATCCCCAGTGACTAGTTCAGTGGCAGGCACCTAGTAGGAACTCAGTGGAAACTGGTAAGGAATTTGCATGGTGAATTTCACAGCTGCCTAGTATTCAATCCCCCATCAATGGTGAAACAAACTAAATGCCATTTATGCCACTGAGTCTTTTTCCAAAGGGCTCCTAAAGGGTCTCAGCTCATGTAATTCTTTTTACTATTAGAACCAGCAAAGTATCTGAATGCACCATTTTATTGTACAAATCAATATCATCCCCCAGAGAACCAAGACTAGTCATTTACACCAATAGCAGTTGCTATGCAACCACCCTCCAAAGCTTGGTTGAAAGACCCACGGCTAAGGCAATGATTGTTTTCCACTTAGAAAGGACAATAATTCCTAAGGGGAAAAAAATGAACTATTATGCAGTCACTCAATCTTCTTACAAAAGGAAATTTAAACCCATCAGAAAAGGATACTACCAAGGCTATGCACAAATAACCTTTCTATAAATAGATATGTGTATCTAGCTACTGGACCCCAAACACACAAACATTGATAAATTGTATAAATTTATATGAGTATATTTATAAATATGTATATGTTTATTAGAGAGTAAATACTATTTCTTTTCATTCCAAAGACATTCCAAGAAGGTCAAATTATTCCATTTCTCTGTGTGTATGTGTTTGCACACAAGCACATAAGTATGCATAAGATCGAATCCAGTGCCTTGAGCATGTGAGGAAAGAACTTTTATTCCATTCCTTTTACAGAAGAAGAGTTTTTAAATGAAATTCAGTTTTCTCATGGCAAAAAAAAATATCAGAAAATTTAAAGAAGATAATCACTTATCAAACATCCTAGATGAAGTAAAATCACTGTCAGAACTTGCTATGTAGCCTTCCAAATGTTTATATATATAAAAAACAAATTATAAGCCAAGTGCAGTGAACCACACCTGTAATCTCAGTACTTGGGAGGCTGAGACAGGAGGATCGTAGGTTTGAGGCCATCACAATAACTGAGCAAGACCCTATTTTAAAATAAAAAGGGCTGGAGGTATATAGCTGAGAGGTAGAACCCATCTGGGTACCATCTCCAGTACCACCACCACCAAAAAGAGAGAGATATATTTATATACATAAAACACCAAAATGGGAACATATGAGTGTATTTTATATAACTTGGATACCTCCTTTCTTTAAAATTTCACAGCATGCTATGGATATCCTTCCATAGTTAGATCACATTTTTAGGCTGCAAAATATGCCAATGTTTAAATACATCATATGTAATTATTTTTTTGTGTCCATTTTTCCCCATTATAAAGTATCCATTCTTCACCATTATAAATAATGTTGTGAAAAACATTCTCATGCACATTTTTTTTAAAGATTCATCTGATGAATCAGTAAGTTTTAGTTCATGATCCAGGTCAGAAATTATGCACTTATATAAAGTCAGTAAGAACATTTAAAGTAAAAACAAACAAACAAAAAAACAATATTAGGTATTTGTCCCTCAAAGTGGGATTTTAGGTCAATACCAGTTTAGTAAATCTTAACATAATTTTAAAGTGTTTAAAAATAATAATCCAAGGCTTTCAAGGACAAACTCTGAAAGGATAATTTTAAGTGTCTCCTCTTGTGTTACTGTATAACAAAACATTTTATACCTCAGTATCTTTTGCCATAAACCAAGCTGCCTTTCTTTTCCCCTGAATTGGTACTTCTTGCCTTGTAGGTACTTTCCTGGATCATCTGCATTTTACAACTGGCTACTAAGGACTCTACTGGGCTCATAGCTAATTAGTGTCAGAAACTCCCTATGTCCCAAAAGTATTTATTTTTTAATATATAGACAGCTGCCTTCCAGAGGACATTATGACTTCTACTTAGCTTCTTTCTTCAGTATTAAAAGCAAGTAAAAGACTAGTTTTGCCACTTGCAACCTTACCCTGTTTTTCAAAGTCAACACACACCTGGTCTCCCATAGTGATTCTCCTAAGTACACAACTCTGAGCATTTGTGACCTGTTTAAAAACATGAAAGCTTCCTAACCAATAAAATCCAAGCTCCTAAGAATGGCATTCAACTCCCTCCAATCTCACCCTATACCAATCCATTTGGGAAACACAATATATTGCCAATCCCTCCATTTGCTCATGGTGTTCCTATTCCCCTGACACTTTCACCTCTAAGCATATTTTTAATTTGCCCAAACTATTCATTCTTCAAAGCTTCTTTTTTATGTCACCTCTTTTGAGAAACATCTCCCATTTTTACCAGCCAAAATAGACTCTCTCCAAGGAACTAGAATAAATATATACCCAAAGAATATTAGATGGCAGGGATCTGAGTCCACATTTGCTAATGACATCTAAAAGTTTACTACTTTGGAAATAGCTAGCAGTCATTAATAGCAAGAACTAATAATATCCAAATAAATGAACTTGGGCCAGAGAGAGAATATTAACACTGCAAGATTAGGTTTTCACTCCTTTCTTTCTGTCTTCTGTCAACACCCAATAATGTCTGGCCAAAAAGCTAGAGTCAGGGTGTAAACAATCCCTAGGTGATGCCAAGCCCTCCTCATTTTCATGTACTTCTCAAATCTTCTCCCTGTCCCTTCACCACCCTCAATCCTAAGAAATAAATATACAAGTCAACCATGGCCAGACTACACATTATATAAAAATGGAACTGTGACCCACAACCTGTAGCAACCAGCCCAGGAAGCCAGCCTACTATTTACAGCAATCAGCCCAATGTTAAAAGGTAAAATTCCTTAGGCCAATTATGTGGGGTTTATTTGAGCAAAGAACAAAGCAAAACACATCCCCAATCAGACAGCTCCCAAGACCAGATTGGGTTCAGTTTGGTTGAGAATTCCAAACAGCAAAGTGATCTAACAGCATTTATAAAATGGGGGGGATGGAAGCCAATCAGCTTAATTTGTTAGTTGGCTATAAGCACCCCTGCAACCAACCAAAGATCCATTAGCATCATTAAACCATATATTGGTCTGTTGAGCCTAGTTCAGGTGACCAGTCCAAATCCATTACCTCCTAAAAAAAAAATTGTTAACACCTGGAAGCCAGCCCACATCTACAGTAACCAGTACAGAAATCCAGTCAATAATCTACATAGTAATGAGTCCAAAATGACCAGGACTTGATCAATACTGACAGCCTGGAGCCCAGCGTGGTGACACATGCTTGTAATCCCAGTACTTGAGAGGCTGAGGCAGGAGGATCACAGGTTCTTGGCCAGCCTCAGCAACATAGTGAGGCCATCTGCAACTTAGTGAGACCCTGTTTCCAAATAAAAGAATGAAATCGGTCTAGGGGTATAGCTAGGAGGTAGTATGTGCCTGGGTTCCATCCCCAGTACCACCAAAAATAAATAAATAACTGATAGCCTCTGTAATTTCTGTGCCCACTTCCAACTTAGGACCAACTGGAGAAAGCCAAATAAGTACCCCTAACTAATCACACAGGATATCCATTCTGGTTTTCCCACCTGCAACTTCCCAAGCTAACAGCCTCCAGTCGGGGCTCACCTAGAGAAGTCCCCTTTTCCACGTAAAGCTCTCCTACTCCTCTGCCTGCCTTGGAGTCTCTGCCAAACACCAGTGTTGGTGGCTGACTCCCTTGTGATAGCAAGCTCTGAATCAGTAGCCTTTGCTTGTTCTTATTTGGATGGTGTGTTCACCTTTCATTGCTATGGCCAAAATTCCTGACAATAACAACCTAAAAAGAGGAAAGATTTATTTTGACTCATGGTCTCAGAGGTTTTGGTCCATGGTTGGCCAGCACCGTTGCTCTGGGCTTGAGGGGAAGCAGCACAGCATGGTGAAAGGAGGTGGTAATGGGAAGCTATTCAGTTCATGGCAGCTGAGTAGGAAGGAGAGAGAGAGAGAGAAGAGGGAGCCAAGGGAAAGACAAATCCTTCCTCTGCCTGTACCCAGGCCTGTCCTCCAACTAAGTCCCTCTTCCTGTAGACCATTCAGCAAACCATGGATTAATCCACTAAGGAGGTGAGCACCTTCATAATCCAATTATCCTCAAAGCCCTTCCTCTGTACCTTGCTACTTTGGGGACCAAGCCTTCAATGCCATGAGACTTTGGGGACATTTCAGATCCAAACCATAACAGGTGGTTATCATTTGTTTCCCTAGTTCCAGCTCAGGCCCTGGTCTTGAGGGGTGACTCAGAAAAGTTTTCTAATAAACACGCTTCATGATTTGGATTCAGCTTACAGTGGGTAAACCACTATAACTAAAGATTTGTCTTTTTTATTTGAGAAGTCACATACCAGAAGGCCAGTGAAATAACTAGATTAGCAAAGTCAGGACCCCTGGCTGGGAAATCAGAGCCCCCGCCTAGCTCTGACATTAACTTGCTTGATAATTTCAGTCAAAAGATTTTAACATTTCTATTTAGTTCCTCATCTATGAAATGGGGCTAAATCCTATGCTTGCTCATAGGCTTGGTATGAGAATAAGACAGAATACAACATACAACTGTGCTTTGAAATGGTCCCTAATTGTGAAAATATACGATATTATCTTGGACACACAGGCCCTTTTTTCAGCACCCCCTGGTGCCTCAGATGTGGAAGAGATCAAGTTGGAATAAAGAAAGAAGGAAAAAGAAAATTGGCTCAAGGTCCATTAGCTGGCCGAAGGGAGGAAGCCTGAGCTGCCCCGCCACTGGAGCTGGTTCCTGGTCATGTTATTCTATGCTTTTAGACTCCCACGCATACGCTATGCTCCGCCAAAATACATAAACCTCTTTGAATTACACTCCTTCTCTTACAGGAGCAATTGACTGCAGTTGGATATGATTTTCTTTTGTTTGTTTTAATTTATAGAGGACCAGGAATGCTGCCCTGCCTTCTTTTGTTTAAACACCCACCATTTTTCCCCGAGAGTGCCTCTTCTGGGGGCTTAGTTTTCTGGGTTTTTCTTTTTCTTTTCTTTTTTTCTTTTTCTTTTTTTGCTAAGAATAGTTGTGGTTAGCGGCAGCTCCAAGCACAGCCCCAGGCCCTAAGGCTCATTAAGGACATTCCCCAACTGTCAGACTAGAGCAGTAAATCACTGGCTCCAAGAAGCGGGGCAGGAGTGGAGGGCAACTGGAGAGCCTTCAGCTGGCTTCAGGAAGGAAGACTTTGTAGGTCCCACCCCAGGGACAGCCCTCTAAGAAAGAAAGCCTTGCCGAGTAGAAGGGAGGACTCTAATACCTATAAAAACAGTTCTCATCTCTCAACCAGCACCTGTTACATCGCAAATTTTGCAGGCAGGGTATGGAGAGTTATCTGCTTCAAGATTGCTCAGAAGAGCATCTTAGCTTAGAGTTGCTCACTTAAGTCCCCCATGAATGACTTCGGTCACCCTCACCTCCCAACTAGAAGGGAGCTTTTGGCTGAAGTACCCCCACAAGGGCAGGTTACATGATAACATCTCAGGCCCTAAGTGGACCAATGGGACTACTTTTGTTTTTTCCTGACTTCTATATCAGTAAAGGATTATACTTCTAAGACTGGCATTTCCCAAAGTAGTTAATATATGTACACAAAATCAAAAGAGAAAGAGTATGCCCAGTTTAGAAGAGTTGACTGCTTCCTTTTCCTAATGTTAGCATGCTAATGTTTCTGAGAAGTCCAGTGTTGAAAGAAAATGTTCATCTAAAATACGGCATTTCCCAAATTTGCTAGGCCATAGGACCCTCTTTTGTTCCTGCATAATACCTATTAATATTCTGCAGAAAATATTGCCCCCTCCAAAGAAAAACCTGTATTTGGCCATTTACATTCTGTTTGGTTTGAAGAGAAAGGTAAATATGCCTCCAAAGAAAATCTTCTCACTGAACGATTCCTCACTAAAATAATGCATTCACATGAACTCCAGTCTCTGGATCGGGAACAAGTGTCAGTTACTCTCAGCTATTCTCCTTGTCCCCAACTCCTACCTTGCACCACCTCTCGCCTCCCTTCTGTCACATCTCCTCAGTGAAGGCCCACCGACAGCTTCATGCAGCCACGTGGCAGAAATCGAAACAATTAAAATGGACACCAGCCAAAGAAATCTGTGAAGCAGATGATAATGTCAAATATACATTCAGCGCATTTTTATGTGGTTCTTAAATGGAAAGAAAGAGTTCTCTTCTTTCACTCCTTCTGTTTATAATTTTTAACAAATGGGCTTCTTTCTTGGAATAAGCAAATTTAGAGATGGAAGGAAAAGATCTGCCCATGAAACTTAAGTTTCAATTAAAGAGAATACCCCAAAGAAAAAGTGCTGGGCAATTTGCAAGACCCAATAGAGGAATGATTTTAAGACTATCCATGGAAAACTATTCACTGTGCTGCTGAGTTTTTTGCTTGTTTTTCAAGCAAGTTGCAAACAGTATGAACATTTTTATAAATGCAATAGACACAATGTTTGTTGAAAGAATAAATAGGCATAAAAGGAGACTATAAGCATTTATACAGAATTGATAGTATTTAGTTCTAAATGGAGAAATTTTTTTTATTTCTCAGGTTTTTGCTTGTTTGTTTGGTTGGTTGATTGGTAGGTTAGTTAGTGTTTGCTTTTCTAACTTTTCTGAAATAAAAAATTAAATTTTCACATTTAAGATAATATTTTAGAAATGTTCTCATCTACTACTCATGTTATCTGTAAAGAAATATCAAAATATCCAAGGATGGAAAAATCAGTTTTCCTTATGAGGAGGAGGGATCATGAGACCAGACTCATGGCGTGGCCAAGAGAACACAATCTCCTCCACAGCTCTTAGTACAGACTTACAGACAGTGAGCAATAAGCACTTGCCAGTAAGATAAGCTAGAAGGGAACAACAGCAAATCACAATTCTAAATATCGAGGAGAACCCATACATTCCAAGCAAGACCAGCCAGTGAGTGTAAATGCCACAGATAAGATCTCACTATTCAATACAAAACCGCCACCACCACCCTTCACACACACACACACACACACACACACACACACACACACACACACACACCTCTACTTACTAGCTGGAACTCCAGGCCCTTTGTGAATTTCCTTTTCCCAACAAGTCCAAAGGATGTCCAAGGCTTAACTCAAACATCCACCAGTTGGTGGGTCTTCAGATTGATATTTCGAGGAGCAGTGAAGAATGGGATGGAATGCCACATGTGTGGTCATGGTGTCCACCTGCCTTCTGTACCCTGCCCTGCTGACCACTTTTGACTCAAGGTCACCAGCTTCCTCAAAACCACCCAGCCCCTGGGAAACACCTACTACTTCTCACAAGGACCCTGCAGAAGATGCCCACAGCACAGCCACTGAGTCCCTCTGGTTCTCCCCTCTGCCTCGGCCCCACTCTCCATTGGGTGGATAACATGAGCAGGCACCATAGGCTTGGAAAGGAGGCTGGCTGTGGTGCAAGAGGATTTGGGGAGCAAAGCTATGCCTGGGTTAGAAGCACAGCCTCGCACCATATCTTAACTCTAATAGCTGCTCAGCACAGCCCAACCTGCAAAATTCTTCCTCACACAAAGTGATTTTTTAAGTCAGGGTTCTCTCTTCTCATATTCTCTCTCTCTCTCTCTCTCTCTCTCTCTCTCTCTCTCTCTCTCTCTCTCTCTCTCTCTCTCTCCTTTCTTCTCTGCCTTCCTTTCCCCTACCCCATGAAGTACCTCAAAAAGTTCAATACTCCAAAACTAGAGTTCACATTTTCCCCACAAAACTTGTGCTCGAAAAAAGAAAACATATGGTTAAATCTCATTCCCTGAATAGTGCAACTACTCCCTGAATAGTTGAGATGTGAAGAAGTGGCCCACCCCCACACTGAGCACTTCCTAAGACAGATGAGCCTGAGACACAGAGACTCTTTCAAGGAGATGTCGCTAAGTGTGCCCAATCTTAGCTCTGATGTGGCCATAATACCTGCCGCAAGGGTCGGTGCTAAGAGTTTTGCTCAAAATTCCCACTCAGGGCTGGGAGAAGCCCTGGTACTTAGCCCCCCACCCACCATGCATGTTACAGATGAGGAAGCAGAGAGACAGCAGTATGACCGAGGCGGCATTCCAAGCCTCCTGACCTCTAATTTAGCCAGATGGAATGCCAAACCCCTAATAGTGAAAAATAACAATAATTATGGTATACTGTACATAATTAGAGGCATTTATCCAACTCAGATCCAAGCTTTATACTAGTTTGTCTTTTTCCTTTATAGATGTCATTCCCTTTAAATATTGCACAGATAAATAAATTGAGGCCCAGAGATCATTTTCCTCAAATCTTGCAGTTTGGAAATAGTAAAGCCAGAATTCCAGCTGAAGCCAGTTTGACCCCAAACCCCATTTTTTTGTTCTCCACTATAGTACTAAACTAATTTCATGAAAACAAGGGAAGGCAGAGTGGATGAACACTCCTATATTTGAACAAAAAAGGGTGATTTATCAAACAAATTTACAAAGAAAATAAAACTGCATAATGTGAGTGGCCCTGAATTCTCACAATAAAAAAATCAATGTTCTGACTTCTTTTGTGTGTGTGGGAGGGTACTGGGTATTGAGCCCAGGGGCATTCTACCTCTGAGCTGTACCTTCAGCCCTATTTTATTTTATTTTATTTTATTTTATTTTTGGAAACCAGTTCTCACTAAGTTGCTAAGGCTGGCTGCAAACCTGTGATACTCCTATCTCAGCCTACCAAGTACTGGGATTACAAGTATGCCACCAAGCCGGGCTAGTGTTCTGACTTCTAAAATTGCTGTGATCTCTTCATCAATCGTAGAAGAATGACAGAGGAGAGTTCCTCTGAGGAATAACATTATTTTAATCAAGTAACTTTGGGGAGAAAAATAGTGTAATACTTATATGTTGCACAAACATTTCAAATATCAAATAGCTTCTTTTTTGTGTGTAGAACTGAGGATTGAACCCAGGGGCATTCTACCTCTGAGCTGCACCCTCAGCCCTATTTTTTATTCTTTATTTTGAAATAAGGTCTCACTAAGTCATAGAGGGCCTCACTAAGTAGCTGAGGCTGACCATGAACCTGTGATCCTTCTGTCTCTGCCTCCCAAGTACTGGGTTTACAAGTGTATGCCACAGTGCCCAGCTATCAAATAGCTTCTAAATAAAATAAGATAAAATAAAATGCCTTTTTAAACAAGGGATAAGTACTCTTCTTTAATTCTTGAGAACAGCTAAAATGTGAGAAAACATCAATTAGCTAAAATTTTATATAAATATAAACTAAGTACCATAAAGATTACAATATTTTTGCATAATGCTCTGAAGCATTTTTCAAAGTGCTAAATATGGGCTTAAATTTTAATAAATGGAAAAAAGTTCAATGCTTCCCAACATTGTTGGCTGGAAAACACATGAATAGATTTGAGGCAATGAGTACATACATGTGCCTTGTAAGAATTGTGTGTGACATCCCACAGGAGGGCATAAACATTTTGTTCATACCACATGAGTTGGTTGAAATAAATATGACTTATCTGAGTGGTTGCATGTCAGCATTGCTTGGAAAGGAAACAAAAACTACAAATTAGTAGGCACACGTTCTATTCTAGAAAACAAGAGAATCTTCTATCTAGGGTTTCTCTCAACTTAGCTCATAAATTCAATGAAATATACATCTTAGAGAGAGGGACAATTTGGATTCCATTCATACCCTACTCACTTCCCCCATCTTTTCCTTTTTATTTTTTAAGTAAATTAGCAATGGATCAGAAATATTAAAACTTTAAAGAATACAGAAGTAAAAATTATATCACTCAGAGATGACCACAGCGAGTATTTGGCTAGAATTTCTATTTTGAATACACTAAATACAGATTTAATTCTATTTTGTCACTTTTGTATTGCTTAATACAGTTTATTTCCAATGTTTGCTATTATAAATATAAATATGTATTAAATACCATGACATTTATATTTTTTCTGCATCTGGGTTGATTTCTTTAGTAAGCACCAAAAAAAATACAAAGAAAATAAGAAATAACTACAAAGATTATTATTGGTAGAGAATGATTAGGTCAGAGGTCAATTTTTAAATTTTTTCTTCTTTTTTATTCAATTTTTAAAAATTCAAACAATATATAAATATACAGAATAAAAAGAAAAATCCTCCCTTCTGCCTCCCTGATCACTTTCTCATCTCTGGATCACTGTTTCAGTCTTGAGTTCTCTCTATTATTTATTCCTCCCATTAAAGTTTCATTTTGGCCATGATACTTCAATTTTCAAAACCCTCTCTTGTTCTCTGATAGTTACTTTGTAATAGCTGCCTGTTCTTTCACAAATGCAATATACTCGTCACATGTTGTTGCTGGTTTTTAGCCCAACACAGAAACAGAATTTTTTGAAGGTCTTTTTTTAAATCTCTGACTCTTTTTTCTTTTCTAGGGTCCACTGATCTATCTCTTCACCTTGATCTTTCTCCCTCTTGCTATTGTTTTTCTACATGGTATTTGGTTCTCCTGGATCTCTACTCATCTACAAATGAAGACCTAGGAAGCTTTATTTAGGTAGCTTTGTTATTGCAAGAATCTCTCCCCACCCCACCCCAAATTGCCTGCACAGGGGTGGGTGACCAGATGTCCAGGTAGCAGTTCACCCTTTCCTACGCAGATCTTGGTGTTCTAAACTGGAGGTCTTCACCCACCTGGCCCCACCCCTGGGACATCAGTGTGAGAGAGTTTACAGGCATATCTAGTCCCTGTTTAGTAATAATGACACCCTCCCAACTGTCATATGACCTTTTGTTCTTTGTTTCCTTGAAATTTCTCAAATTCTGCTCTTACCCACCTGGCAGTTCTCTCTGTGTTTTCTCAACCATTACCAAGTCAGCCCCATTCCTTCCAATTGTCCCTCACAATTTCTGATATGTTTGTGTTGCTCTCCTACGGCTACACTACGTGCCAGGGTGTGTATGGGATGGGAGTCTGGGAAAGAGAGGAGGGGTAAATTCTGAACAGAAATAAGATTCTATCACAAAAAAGAAGAAGGAAACAAGCCACAATAGCAAATGGCCACCACAGTCATAAAATAACATGCATGTTAACTAAAAAGAAGCCATCCAGAGGTTGTAGTGGCACATTTGGGTCACAGGACTGAGAATCTGTTCCTAAGTGGTGGTTACATTGTCTGTGGCATAAAATCTTCCACTTTAAAACCTAGTATATTATCTCAAGGACCTGCCCCCTGCAAGGATTTCCACAAATTATTTCATAATATATGCATTTTACAAGAAAGCTTTTAAGTTAAAATATTTGCAATAAGTTTTCTAAACTGCAACATATGAGAGTACAATCCTCCCCAAGACTGCCTGCCCATGCTTAAGACCCTAGACTCAAGTCCAGGGGGCCTCACTGCTATCCTAGTTTAGGCCAGTTTGCTATAAATTAGGGCAATCCCTCAGATTCTCTTCTGTTTGATAATTCATTAAAATGATTCATAGAACTTAAGAAGTATTATACTCATAATTTTATTATAGTAAAAGGAGGCAAATCAGAACCAGCCAAATGAAGAGGTGCACAGGGATAAGTCTGGGAGTGTTCAAAATATGAAGCTCTGTCATCTTGGGCATGATCCTCAGGGATGCAGAACCCTCCTGTCGTCAAAGAGCAACAATATCCAAAAAATACTGGTTGCAGCATCCAGAGTTTTTATTGTGGTTTCATTACACAGACACGATTGATTGGATCACTGTCCACGTGGCTCCCCTCACACCCCACAGGTTGCGCTGATATGGAGGTTAGGCTGGTATCAGGGGCTCCAAGGCCCAACCCTTTAATCACATGGTCGGTCTTTTGGTATGGCCAGATCCATCCTGAATTACCTCATTAGCATAAACTACCAGCAGTGGTCTGAAGAATCCTTCACAAATAGCAAAGGTCGTCTGACCCCTTCAGAAATTCCAAGAATTCAGATGCTATCTCCTAGTATCCAGGGACAAAAGCCAGCCAACTTCTTAATGACACATATTTCACTTAGGTCAGTATTTTGCTAAAGTTGTATGAAACAGATTAATTTCTTATCATCTTGTTTTAGTCAGCTTTTCTCATCACTGTCACCAAAACACCCAAGGAGAACAATTTAGAGGAGGAAAGGTTTATTTGGCTCACAGCTTCAGAGGGTCAGTCCACAGTTGGCTGGCTCTAACTGTGGTGGCAAGGCCTGGTGGAGGGACAGCACTCCCACATCGTGGCGGTCTGAAGCAGAGGGAGCAAGGCAAGGGGACTAGGGACATATATAGTCCCCAAGACCATGCCCAGTGACCCACCTCCTCCAGCACGCCCCCGCTCTGAAACTTCCTGCACCAGGGACCAAGCTTTAACACATGAGCATTGGGGGAGATATTCTAAACCAAAACCCTAACAAATGTTTAAAATTTATAGTAAATCAAGGAAAATATCCATTTCTTCACTATTTAACAAGTAACATAAAACATTAAATTTATTTTAAGTTAATTCTATAATGTAAAATATTATTTCTCAACAAATGGGCTTTTTAAATGACTTACATCATGTTTGAATCAGGGCCCAAATATTTATGAAACTACAGACTAAATTTAACTGAGTGTTCTGGCACTTACAAAATTATTGTGATTCAGTGTTTAAAGTCTTTATGTTTTGTGTTGAAAAAGGACAGAGTTTTATTTTTTTTTAAAGACACAATGAGAAAGAAGACTTTTGGCTAGTATTTGGAAACACTTTTCTGAAGATAATCCATCATGGGGTCTTTAGCCTTCACATATTCAAAAAATAGAAAATGCCATTGGTTATAATCAGCAACATACTGACTCTTTTTTCATGTGTATGGTACTGGGAGTTGAACTCAGGGGCGTTCTACACCCCCAGCCCTATTTTTTATTCTTTATTTTGAAACCGGGTCTCACTAAGTTGCTGAGTGCTGGCCTCGAACCCGGATCCTCCAGTCTCAGTTTCCCAAATGCTGGGCATATTTACTCTTTTTAAAGTACTAGAGTTTTTAAACTAATGCTGGAGTTTCTATCATAATGTTGGCAAAGATAGTGATTCATGAGTTTACTAGACTGTTTCAACACGGAACTCCACAATGTTGATGGTGAAAATGGAATTACTTTATTATTTAAAGAATCATCATACAGACCCATCCATTTGCTCTTTTATGAGTTAATTGAGCTATCATTGACACTCTTTATCAATATCTTCTTTTTTTTGGTTTTAAGGGTTCCTTTTAATCAACCTACTGAAATATAATTAAAACATAATAAAATCTATTTGAACTTCAGAATTGATGACTTTTGACAACATACATGAAACCACCACTACAATCAAAATAATTTTTTTTCCTGAGCATGGGAGTGCACACCTGTAATCTCAGAACTTGGAAGGCTGAGACAAGAGGATCACAGGTTCCAGGCCAGCCTCAGCAATTTAATAATACTCTCAGCAACTTAGCAAGACCCTGTTTAAAAATTTAAAATAAAGTAGGACTGGAGGTGTAACTCAGAGGTAGAATGGCTTTGGGTTCAAACTCTATTGCCAAAAAACAAAAACACAAAATTTTTCACCCCAAAAGATTCTTCCTTTCATTTATCTCTAGCCTTAGCCTCCATTAATGTACTATTCACCACTATAGATTTGTTTGCCTTTTATAGATGTTTATATAAGTGAAGACATACAGTATGCACTCTTGTGTCTCATTTCACTCAGCATAATGTTTTTTTTTTTTTTTGCGGGTCTGGGGATTGAACTCAGGGGCATTCTACCTCCGAGCTATACCCCCAGCCCTATTTTTTATTCTTTATTTTGAAACCGGGTCTCACTAAGTTGCGGAGTGCCTCACTAGGTAGCTGAGGCTGGCCGCGAACCCAGATCCTCCTGTCTCAGCCTCCCGAATGCTGGGATTACAAGCATGCGCCACCACGCCCGGCTAATGTTTTTTTTTTAATTCTCCCATTTTGCTACATCTCTAGCATTTCATTATTTTTCAGTGCTAAGAAATCCTTCATCATATTGGTCCATAATCACATTTTATTTGCTCACTCAGCTAATATTGGTACACACTTGGATTGTTTTCAGCTTTGAACTATCATAAATAATAATGCTATGAGCATTTGTGTATAAAGCTTTCTAGAATGTAAGCTTTCATTTCTTTTGAGTAAATACTTAGAAGAGATATTCTGGTTTGTATAGTAAATTTAACTTTTGAAGAAACCACCACATTTTTCAAGATAATTGAGCCATTTTATATTTATATGTGCAAATCTTGTGCCCATTTTTTAAAAACTAAGTTGTATGCCTTGTTACTCAATTATGAAATTTCTATATATTTATGGAATTGAGTCTTTTGTCAGCTATATGCATTGTAAATATTCTCTCTTAATCTATGGCTTACCATTTTTTGTTCTTAATGGTGTCTCTAGAAGAGCAGAAGTTATTTTATTTTAATAAATACAGTTTGTCAATTTTTTTCTTTTGTGGTTTGTACCTCAATGTGTCATGTATAAAAAAAAATTGACTACCCCAAATCACAAAATCTTCTCCCATTTTTTTTTTTTTTTTTTTTTTTTTTTTTTTTTTTTTTTTTTTTTTTTTTTTTTTTGCGGTACTGGGGATTGAACTCAGGGGCATTCTACCTCCGAGCTACACCCCCAGCCCCTTTTTATTCTTTATTTTGAAACCGAGTCTCACTGAGTTGCGGAGGGCCTCACTAGGTAGCTGAGGCTGGCTGTGAACCCGGATCCTCCGGTCTCAGCCTCCCGAATGCTGGGATTACAAGCGTGCGCCACCACGCCTGGCTCAAATCTTCTCCCATTTTTAAACAAATTTTTATAGTATTGACTTTTATACTTAAGTCTATGATTAATTTTGAGTTCATTTTGTATATGGAATAAGGTAAGTAGTGATGTTTTCATATTTCATATGGATATTCAGTTATTCTAGCACCATTTGTTAAAAGTCAACCAAATATATGTATTTGAATATACATATTCCATATACATATGGAATTACTTCTTGACTCTTCTGTTGATCTATGTCATTTCTATTGATTTATATGTCTATCCTTTCACAAATATGACAGTCTTAATGGTTCTAACTTTATAGTAGGTCATAAAATCTAATAATCTAGGTTCTTGATCTTTGTTCTTTTTAAACATTGCCTCAACTATTTTAGGTCATTTGCATTTCTATGTAATTTTTATAATCAGCTTTTCAATTCTTATACTAAACTTTTGTGTAGTATCATTTTTATAGTGTTGGATTCAATTGGCTAAATCTTATTGAGAATTTGGGTCTTAATTTTCTCTGTCATTTGTTTCTGTTTTATTGGTATTTGCTCTTGTCTTTATTATTTTCTTTCTTCCATTTACTTTGGATTTACCTTGCTCTTCTTTTTCTAGAGTCTTAAGGTGATACTTTAGGTCATTATTCTTTGTTCTATTCTAACAGATGTATTCAAAGCTACAAATTTGCTGGGCATGGTGATGCATGTCTGTAATCCAAGTACTTGGGAGGCTGAGACAAAAGGATCAAGATTCAAGACCAGCCTCAGCAACTTAGCAAGACTCTCAGAAACCTAGTGAGACCCCGTACTGCAAAAAAAAAAAAAAAAAAATTATAACTTCTCTTTTGATCCATCAATGTTTTAAATATGTTTTTCATTGCTAAATAGTTGGTATTTGACTCTATTCATTAGCTTTTACTGTTGTTGTTGCTGTTGCTGCTGTAACTAGAATACCTGAGAGGAACACCATAGAGGAGGAAAAGTTGGCTTGGTTCATTGGCTTAGTCCATGGCTGGCCGGCTCCAAGGCAGAAATTTCGTGGTGGTAAAGCATTGAAGCAGGGCAGCCAGAAGCAGAGACTGAGAGAAAAAGGGCCAGGGACAAATATAGTTGCCAAGGTCACACCTCCAGTGTCTACCTGCTCTAGCCAACATCTACCTGCCTGTAGTTATAGTTATTTACCCAGCAAATCCGTTCAAAGTGTTAATCCAACAGTGGATTTATCCACTGATGAGGTGATAGCCCTGACTCAATTATTTCACCTTTGAACATTTCCACATTGCCAACACATGAGCTTTTCTGAGAGACATTCCATATCCAAAACATACCATTGCCTAAATATCTGTTATTGGTTATGATTAATTTCACTGTGATCAGATAGCATAATCTGTACTATTAAATCTTTGTAAATTTATTAAGGCTTGTTTTATGACCCAAAAATATGGTACCTATTGGTAAACATAGCATGTACACTAAAATAAATGTGCATTATATACTAATATGATGGGGAGGGGTGTATGTGTGTGGTACTGAGGATTGAACCCAGGAGATTTCTACCATTGAGCTATACTCCCAGCCTTATTTTATTTATTACTTTGAAATAAGGTCTTTCTAAGTTACCACATGCTGATCTCACTGTGGTGTTTATTTTTAAATGGTCCAGTGAAGCCTCCCATGATTATTAATTAGATCAAGGTAGTTGATCATGTGTTCGAATCCTCAATGCCTTTACTGCTTATTTGGGGCTAGTTTTCTGTGATACAGTTAACTGTAAAAATCTACTAAAATACTATAATCGTCTTCCTATAATTATGTCAACTTAGCTTATATATTTTGAGGCCATTTTAAGGCACACACGCATTTACATTTCATCTTCTGATCAATTAAGACTTTTAGTTATTCCACTCTGCCTCTGACTATACTTTTGTGCTTGAAGTCTACTTCAGCCTTCATATGCTTACTATTTTCCCAATAGATCATGTTTCAGCAATATATGTTCAAGCTAATTGAACCCTTTTATTTCAATTGCTTCTCTCCTAGTCATATGTAGTTGGGCCTTGCTTTTTTTACCACTCTGACAATTTCTAATTTTTTATTGGTGTGTGTGTGTGTGTGTGTTACTGGGGATTAGATCCAGGGGCATTCTACCTCTGAATTATACCCCCAGCCCAATATTTAGCTTTTGTGTTGAAACAGTCTCACTAAATTGCAGAGGCTGGCCTCAAATCTATGATCTTCCTGTCTCAGCCTCTCAAGTACTGAGATTACAAGCAGGTACCACCACACCCAGCTGTGACTCTTAATTAGTGTTTAGTCCATTAACATTACTCAGCTATTATAACTTTTCTAAAGATACAGACTGAGACCCCCAGCAGTGCTGGTGAAGAGATGAACTATGAATTTTTGCACTGATAACAACCACCAAAACAAACACATGAACATGTTTCAGAAAAACAAATAAGGGAGATTTTAAATGAATTCAACAGAATGTTTGAAACCTCCATAAACTTGAAACCAACCAGCTGTGAGCTCTCCAGAGGACAAAATTCACTTTGTGTTGCAAAAGTTTTGGCATAGGCAATTCCAATGTCATGGTCACAGTCTTGTCAGCCTGATGGGTTTATTGGGTTCAGGAACCCTTTCACTATTCAAATATTTTTGTTTTACAATTGATTGATAAAATTGAGGAAATACATTCCTCGTGAAAACCCTCTGAACTAGACATTCTAAAGGGACCAGTAAGAAGATCAAAAGCCTATTTTTATTCTTGAACTAACACTGTATAAAAGAATAAATCAGCAAAATTCTTTTCTTTTCCTATAACTCTGTCAGTGAAAGTCAGAACTGAATTAATGGCTCACACTTTTAGAGCTTCTGTTAAAAATACAATCCAAATATTTTCTACTTGAAGATTCATCAAAAATGAATAGCTAATTGGTTTGAACAAAAAAAATGCCTAATTCATTTCCTTGCTAATATGCACTTTTTAAAATGAATTGATGGCTAATATATGAATGATTTTTTTTCCAGTACTGAGGACTGAACCCAGGGGCATTCTACTTTCAAGCTACACATCCAGTCCTATTTTTTATTCTTTATTTTGAAACAGGGTCTCACTGAGTTGTGGAGGGCCTCACTAAGTAGCTGAGGTCGACCATGAACTCGGATCCTCCAGGCTCAGCCTCCCAAGCACTGGGATTACAAATGTGTGCCACCACACCTGGCTTATATGAATGATTTAAAAAAATATTTTATACGTTTCTGAGTCTCAGGAGAAAAATAATTCTACCCATCTTGCAAGGCCTTAGTTAAGGGTCATGACTATCCTGAACTCTCCAGATCCCTCTAGCCTATAATCATCTCCCCTTTCTCTGAGTTTTTTATACCACTGCTTTTTTTTCTGATTTCCACTTAGATACTATTTGAACACTTGCCTATAATTCCTGACCATCTATAATTTACTATAACAAATGGGCAACAAATAAACTGATGAATCTTCTGTGACTCTCAACAGAAAAATAGGTTAGACCTTAAATTTCATCAACTCTGAAAATTATTTAAACATAGTTATTGCATCTGGTCCAACATTATATTTGATGACAGCAGGAGCCATCTTCATAAAGTAAAACAACTTTCTCAGCAGGTCTCTTGTCCAAGAGAAAGGGAGCTCTGGTTTTCCTGACCAGTGCCAGTTACCCCAACATACAAATACAGACTTGTCAAGGTGACATAGCCTGCGGGACAGTCCTTATTAAGTACAACATTCTTTGCTAATTCCATGCCACAAGACAACCTTTAGATATGTAATTTGGGCTTGTATGAATCTTTCCATCCTCAATGCTAACAAAGAAGAAGGAAGAAGAAGAGGAGGAGGAGGAGGAGGAGAAGGAGGAAGAGGAGGAGGAGGGGAAAAGGTTGCCTACCTTTTCATGACTGCTGTCTTTTAACCTTCCTTATTTCCACCTCCAGTGCACCTCTAGATTTGGCTTCATTTCATAGTTGAAAAAGAGACAAGTCCCTGGCCTCATTCAAGGAGGCTGACTGGGAGGGTCTTCTGGGCCAGTGCAATTCAAGCACCCACTCTACACCTGCAGATTGGATAGTGCCTTGAGCACCTTGGCATTGAGTTGTCTTGCTGTTGCTCTCACTCTAACCTTGAATCCCTGCCCTCAGCAGTCAGCTGGGCTTTCAGCCCTCATGAGCTAAGTATAGGGAGTTGGGAGTCTTCCCTGGCACCCAGATCAGAAGATGTAGTCACAATATTCAACAACTGTACAGCATGAACATCAACCAGTCCACCAGTACAGTGGGTCTATACTGGTGCCTGCCAGCCTCTTGGCAGCTAGAATCCCAGTAATTTCCACCATTGATTTATCACACATATTGCACTAAACATTGTGCTATGTCTTTTAAATACATTATTTTGTATAATCTTCTCATCAACCCTTCCCAAATTTGTTCAAGGTCTCACAGCTAATAAATGATAGAGCCAAGATTTAGAGCCAAGTATATTGCTCCCAAAGCCCATATTCTTAATCTCTATCTCCTTAAAATTGTTTCATCTTTTTTAAATCATTTCTTTATGGGACTTTTCAATCATGAAGACCAAAGTTCAAAGCCTGCTTCATTTTCTCTTAGTTATTTGTCCTGAATACCTCTGAACCTCAATTTCTCTACCTGTAAAATAAAGGTAATGGTACCTTCTTCCATGGTATATTATGAAGTTTAAATGACTTAATGTATGTAAATAAAAATGCATGGTTATCAACGTCAGTACTCTGTATTGGGAAGGTGAGGGGTGGGGAGGCAGGGAGGAGGCACCACAAGTGCTGTGTGCATGTATGTTATTGTCAACATGATTTACATTATAATGTGAGACTATAACACGAATAAAAAACACATTTAAAAATGCATAGTTACGATTACAAACAACTCTTGTTTCTTTCCCTCTTGATTCAAGCTCCAGCCTTCCAGTCCTGGGTGCCCAGAATCTCTGGAGTGTAGTTCATGACGTGTGCTTAAGAAAAACCCCACTTCTCATGCTTGCATGCCTTCTAGATCTCAAGGAAACCTGGGGAAAATCTTGGGGCTGACTGCTTTCTATAAATCTACCAACCACCCCTCACCCCTCAATCATTGCAAAGCCTTTCTCTGCACTATGGAATGTGCAGGGTCTCAAGCGCAAACACCTCTAGCAGAACCAGCATAGAAAACGCAGTAATTCCACACTTGAGATTTAAAATATAAGATCCAATTTCTAAAAAGGAACGTGTCATAGAGTTTAAGAGCACTAGCACCTCAAAAGAAGGAGGATAAGAGATGGAAACAGATTTTAAAGTTTGGCCACATCTCAGTTCTATTCCTAACCTCCATTTTGAAATTCTATGGCTCTGCAGAGGTCCACAGTTAAGAAAAGGCAGGGTCACATGGCTTAGTAAATGTGAGTGGCACCCAATATGTGAATCACATCCATCCCTTCCACTATCCACACACAAATCACATCCATACACCACACAACACGCACATGTGTCACCTCTCTATGGAGGAGCTGCAAAGGAGCTGATCTGCAGGGAGCAGTTGAGCTCTCTTCTCTAGGCCTCAGCTTCTTCATCTCTAAAGTAGCATAGCTCTACTTGAAATGGCCTCCAATGCCCCTGTTAATTCTGACATTCTGAGCTGAAATAACCATTTTTTCAAATAGATAATAAAAGCTAGATTTACTCCTATAAAACTGCTACACAACTGTGTACGTGTGTGCACGTGTGTGTACACTTATATATCCCCACTGGCTCGAGTGAAGAGAGAGCCTTGCTTCCCCTCTGGCCTCCTGTCTACTTACACTCAGCATCCTGCTGACCTCATCCAGGCTTGCGACAAGAGATACATCTCCCTCTTGCAAAGCATAATTTACCTCTGCACAGATCTGCTCCAGACATGTACCAAGTAGCCATCTCTACTTGATTGTCTAATAGACATCTCACACTTACATGCCCTAAATTTGGCATTTGGCATTTGCACTCAAATATGCTCCTCCTCATTCTTCCCAATCTCAGTTAATGGAAATATCACCTTTTCTGCCGCTCCAGGGCTTTAGCCCCCTACTCTCCCCACACATACAATATCCTACAGCATCTCATAGGCACTACTTTCAAAATGTATTCAGAATCCCATTATTAGTCACTTCCTCCACTGGGACCACCGTGGTCCAAGTCCTCTTCCAGGTTGTAGCAGTCGCCTGTCACTGATCTCCTTGCTTCTGTCTTTGTCCCCCTAAAGTCTCTTCTTAGCAGAGCATCCAGAATTATCCTCTTAAAACAAAACTCAGATCATATCTTTCCCCTGCCTGACCTTGTAATTGCTCCCCCTTTCCCTCAGTGAAAAAGCCAAGGCCAATACAGCCTTGTATCGCCTCTTCTACTCCTCTCCCTCCATAGTCCCCTCACCCCCCACCCCTGTGCAGTGCCCTCCTGGATGGAGGATAAACCAAGAAAGGCCATTTGGGAACCCCATAGATGGGTGGGCCAGGCCCTGTGAGCTCCCTCAAAGGCCCATCCATCATCATCATATCTGGCACATAACAGGGACCCTGGAACCAGAGGTACTTGAGGTTAAATCCATCAGTAATTGAGCATCTTTCTCCTCTATGTCCCTCCAAGACTGGAGGCAGCCAAGAATGTGCTGTGGGCTTTGTGTGATGCTGGGAGTATGTGTGGGTTTGCTTTCACATGCAGGTCTGATGTCCTCATCTGGGCCATCTTCACATAGTTGATAAATGCTGATGGGATGTTGACTCAGACTGAAAACTTAGCTGCTGAGATCCAGTATTAGAGCATCTTCTAGGAGAGGTGTTACCTCCAGCTTTATAAGCTCTCTGGAGTCAGAGTTGGTGAGATCGGGATAGGATTTGTGTGTTAAACAGAGACTCAATTAGTCTTTCACACAGAGTGGAGCTAGTTGTCTTCACCCACATTGCAACCATGACCTCCTTTAGAAGAGGGGCTGGGTCTGGTTTATGCTTCCTTCCCCAGTACCTGGTCCAGTGCCTGGCACGTGGCTTTGCTCAGAAAACCTGTTGTACTATGCTCAACTGCAGACAGCCCAGAGGAGTCCCTGTTCCCTTTCTGAAATTAGAAATAATAACCATGTGTGTATTCTTTGTGCTTACCATTTCTCACTAAGTAACAATAAACAGCGGTTACTTTGTATTAAGGGAGAAAAAAGAAAGTCATTGTCCTTCCTTTTCTCACTCAAGGTCTTCTCTGACGATGTAGCTAAGCCTCTGATGTTCTCTCTAGTACAGCAAAAAAATATCATGGGACCACTAGAGTTTTTTGAGCAAGTAATAATATGTAAGTAGTGTGGTGGAAACTAATTGCAAAGACTAACTATTAAATGCACAACTTCTAAGAAACTATTAAGAGAGAAACTATTCAGAGAGTGACTCTCAGGGAATTTTGCAGGATGCCTGCCTAGGGCCTTAGGCTGGCATTAGGTCCCAAATCCTGGCCCTGACACTTGTGAGCTCAGTGTCTTGGACAAGTCATTTAACCTCACTGAGTCTCAGCATCTTCATCCCAGAAGCGGAGATAAAAATGGTACCCAGTGTAGTGGGTTGTGATGAAGAGTAAATAAAATAGCATCTGTTATGGGCACAATGCCTGTAAGTACTTAACATATGATGGTTATTGGTGCCATTGTTGGTTTTACTCTTATATTAATCAGACCTTCCTGCGTCTACTCTTCAGCCTTCTCCTTAGGTCTGGCTCCAGTCTGATAGTGGAGTATTAGTGTCCTTCAAGCCACATCCAAGCTCTCATATCTAAGAGCACTGACATGGCTGCTGTCACCTTTCCTCTCCTGACTTTGCAGCTAGGTCCTCCTCTCTCTCCTCAATGGATTCTGAAATTTCTCTCTTCTCCCTCCTACCTTCTACTCAACTAGAGGTTTTACTCATTAGCTCCAGTACTAAGGTTCTTGTCTCAACTTTCCTACAACAGTTTTCTCCCATTTTTTAAAACTAGTAGACTTTTTTTTCATATATACTCACATTTTAGAAGAAATTTCTATAAGATGATGTGTTTCTCAAGGTCCAGTTTGACTTGTGTTCCTTCTGGGAATTAAACAGTGCAGACTTTGCCAGTTGGGTTTGGGGGAAAAAAAAAAAAAACTAGTAGACTTTATTTATTTGAGTGGGTGAAGGGAATTTTAGATATATAGAAAACATAAGCAGGACATACAGAGAATTTCCAACTATCCTCCAAAGCCCCCCTCTCAGTTTCCCCTATTATCAACCTTTCCCATTAGTGTACTCTATCTGTTAGAACTGATGAACAAATCCTGACACATTATTATTAACTAAAGCTCAGAGTTTACATTAACATTTGGTCTTTGTGTGGTACATTCTTCTCTCGTCTCCTTTTTGTCCATTCTTTCCACAGATCTCCTACCCACTTTTATTTGAAGGCTTTTCCCTGCTCCATCATGTGCCCGCACTACATCCAACTCATTAACTCCTTTGCATAATCCTTCTCCAGTTTAAGTGTTCAATCTGTTTTCAAAGCCATCTCCACATTTTAAAATAGTTGGGTCTCCACCATGTACACTCAGTGTAAGATACTCCTGGCTGGACCTACACTGCCTTCCTTCCTCCAGTGAGTCTTTCCTCTGCAGAACCCTCTGGGATTCTGGAGCCAGCCCTCCTATGTGTGCTTTTGCACAGGCCTAACAAAAGGAAGAATCCATATGGCGAGTGGATACACTGAACTCTTGCCTGCCCTGAGAGGTGCTCACGCTGACCACTTATTACCTATCACCATCCTCAATAGACTAAAAGAACATAAAGTGAGAGCCCGCTCCTTCCTTCCTTCCTTCCTTCCTTCCTTCCTTCCTTCCTTCTTTCCTTCCTTCCTTCCTTCCTTCCTTCCTTCCTTCCTCCCTCCCTCCCTCCCTTCATTCCTTCCTTCCCGGAGTCTCCTTAACTAGTTTAATTAATGAAAGAACATCTGCAAAACACTCTCGACTTAGAAGGCAGGAAAGGTTCATGACGTAAGGTGACAGTGGCGGTGCTGTCATCAGACATTCAGTTCTTCTCTGTTTCCCTGTTGCCATGGTATCAATGCCCCTGGAGTCTGCTCTCAGGCTCAGAGATGTCCTCCTAATGGCCACCCCATCCACTTGGCCACACTTTGGCTTCCACTGGTCACCTACTTCAACAAAACTAGAAGCCCAGGACCTGCTGAGGTCACAATGTTAGAAAACTGATATCGAGGTGCATATTACTTGATTGAAGCCTTTCACATCCAATTTGCTGACTATGAGTTTCAGGCCAATGGTACATTTAGGCTACATGGATACAAATCCGTTTGGCTGGATTTTGTAAAATATATGGTTGTATCATTTAATGAGATAACTGCACTGTCTTTATTTACATTACCAGTGACGGATTTTTCCATCTTCAATCAGTTGCTCTGACAAGTGCAGCCCTACATTAAAATACCATTTTGTTTTCCTGCTTCATAAGAGCTGGGTTGGGGGGGAAAGTCTTTTGGCACAATGTTTTAAATAGTATTTTCAAGTCACAGAGGGGATTTACCATTTCCTCACAAGCTAAACTGCCTTTAGGATGTGTGTTTAACTGCGTTCTCACCCCATCGTGCATTGCACAGAACTTACAAGCCCCACTGGAGAATTTGGGGCCAATTTTATCATTAAATAAACTCTGGAATGCCCCAGGCAGGGTTGTTAACTTGTCTCCACTACAGACTACACATCCAAATAGCCACCTCCCTTCTGTGGGATCCCACAGGGCTCTGGGTGTGCGCCATAGCCCTCCCCCTGGCACAAGGGACAATTGGACCATTATATTTGCACCAAAAGCAAGAAGCCAGCTCAATTCAGCTCTGTACACAAAAATGAAATAAAATGGGCACCAAATATAGACCACTGGGACAATTTATTTGTCTTAAGAGTGTTTAAGACACACAAGCAAGCCCCATCAGGCTATAAATGGTCAGCTTTGTGCAATTACCACACACAGCCAAAGAGTAGCCCATGTGAATGCAGTTTAGAAACCCTACCACGGGTCACTCCACGTAGGTGGCCTGACAACAGTCTCACTCCTTGCATCCATGACAACCCAGGAGGTTAAGAGCCTACCCCAGTGCCCTCCTCCACATTGTGTTTGTAATGATTTATAGCATCTTACTCGAAATACCAATTCAAAATTCCCATTTCTCCAAAAAGTAAAATATTAGAATTAATAAGAGTCTTCAAATTTCAAAAGGTTCTTCTTATCCACATCTGTGATTTGCAAAAGAAATTGGTGCTCAGAAGCATTCGTACACCAGTTAAGCAGGCTCTGTTCTAACCCTAGCTTTGCTATCTACTCATAGTCCAATATGTTTTCACCAAAACTGTTGACTGCAGCAGAAACACAAGCCTGGGTGCCCATAGGCTGTCAGAAAAAGAGGGAATAAGGAGCCGGGCGTGGTGGCGCACGCTTGTAATCCCAGCATTCGGGAGGCTGAAACCGGAGGATCCAGGTTCGCGGCCAGCCTCAGCTACCTAGTGAGGCACTCCGCAACTTAGTGAGACCCTGTTTCAAAATAAAGAATAAAAAAATAGGGCTGGGGGTATAGCTCGGAGGTAGAATGCCCCTGAGTTCAATCCCTAGTACCGCAAAAAA
>PVLC010011581.1:0-13195 GCA_004027655.1 Graphiurus murinus | reverse complement strand
CATCACAGAGAGGGACTCCCCAGGACAGGCCTTAGCCCACCCTGTGTTTCTGCTCAAGGTGCCCCCTCTACCCTAGCTTGTTGTATCCGGCCCCCAGGAAGTAGGCAATCTCCAGGCAACCCAATGAGCCAAGCCAGGGTCAAGGTGGCAGCAGGCTAGGGAACCAGTGAAGGTAGAGTCGGCCCTCTCGCAGCCTTCCACGATCCTGTGTGGAGATTCCCTTGGCTTAGCCCCACCCCCATCCTTTACTTTACTTCTTTATGGCCTTTTGCAGATGCTATACCTGTGAGATAAAGAAGAGAAACACTCTGGGCCAGGAGAAGAAACACCTGGTCTAGGCTTCTTGCCTAACAAGCTGAGACCCAGCGTAGGTCCTTGAACTGGCCTGACCTCTATTAGAAGCAGAATAGTTAAGGGACTGAGCAGACAGCTCCAGAATCAGAGAGCTCGAGTTGGGTGGCTGCACAGCCACTTCCTAGGTAGCAGGTGATCAAGGAAAAGTCCCCTGACCTCTCTATGCTTCAGATTCTTTATCTGTGAAACAGTGGTAGCAGTATTGTTCTGTCAGTGAATTGAGACAACAACCGAAAGTGATAAATGAGTGGGACAGTGTTAGCGTGGTGCATGCTACAAAGTGAAACACAGGGAGGTTCACCATCGGCATTGCCACACTCTGAAAAGAGACACATGCTGTACATATCAGTATCTTCATCACAGGGAGTCTGGCTTGTCACTTCTTTTTTTTTTTTTTTTTAACATTTGTTTTGTCATTTCCTTCAGCTTCTTTCACTAGATGAAAAGGTAAAACCGTATTTTTTTTTACTTTAGGGGAGCTATTGCAATCTGAGAAATAGACATTTCACCTTCAATTTTCAGTGGATTTCAAACAAAAGAAACCTGCAAAGCTCAGATAAATGTGGAACAAAAAAAAAAACCACCAACTGCTGCTCTAACTTCCCTGAATCTTGTGCGTCTCCTAGTGGCGACCTTTCAAAATAACCCAAAGCAAATCCTTTATAGAATAAAGGAGAAACCGCTGAGGAGTCCTTCAGCTCTCTAGGGTAGTCAGGACTTAGGACTCCAAGATACTTCCCCACTAAAGGGACAGATTGTAAGCTTGCTTCTCCCTAAAGAGGCATCAGAGAAATTGAGAGCCAGAGAATTCTCACCTCAACCTTCTGAGTGCAAGAGCCACAAGGCACAGTGTTTTGTGTGGCTCTATGTCAGTTTTCTGAACTGTAACAAAATACCTGAGGTAATTTATAAAGAGGAAGAGTTTATTCCAGATCACAGTTTGGGAGCCTTTGGTCCCTGACAAATTGGACCCATTGCTTTGGGCCTGTGGCAGCACAGTGTATTGTGGTGGGGAGCACATGGTAGAAGATACCTGTTCACCTCATCACTAGTACAAAAGGGAGGAAGAGGAAGATGAGTGGGGTCCCATCATCCCCTTCAAGGGCACACCCCAATAACCCCAAATCTCTCATTAGGCCCCCAGCTCTTAAAGTCTCTACCACCCTTTAATAATGTCACTCAGGGAAAAGGCCTTTAGCATGTGCTTTTCTGGGGAACATTCTGGATCCAAACTATAGCAAATCCCAAACAAAACTAGAGAAAAATGTCATTAACCACCGACAATCTCTAATGCCCTTTGCTGCCTCCTGCCCTAATCCACCTCCTCCCCAGTCTCAGGAAGAGAAAGCAGCAGACCAGGCTGTATCTATCCCACAACCTCCCCAGGACCCCAAGACTCCTTGGCCTTTCATAAGCATGTCCCACGAGGTTCAAAAGGCAGACACAAAACAGTGGTCATGCAAAGAACTCAGACTTCAGAATCAGCCAGACCTCTGGTGATTCCAGACTCTGCCATCCCACTGACTGTGACCTTGGGAAAGTTGTTCAACACAGGCTGAGCATTACTCATCCCAAATCCCAAATGCTCTAAAATCCAGAACTCCATGATTGCCGACATGATACCACAAGTGGATACTTCCCGTTCTGACCTCATGCGACAGATTGTCGTCAAACCACAGACACACTGAAAATTTGTATAAAATTACCTTCGGGCTATGCACACAGGTGTATATGAAACATATGTGAGTTTCGTGTTTAGACTTGGGTCCCATTTCCAAGACATCTCATTGGGTATATGTATATGCAAATAATTCAAAATCTGAAAAAAATCCAAAATCCAAAGCACTTCTGGTCCCAAGCATTTCAGATAAGGGAGCTCAACCTGTATCTCTAAGCCTCAGACTCCTCCAAAATGGTGATACTACCCACTTTGCAGAGTGGCTGTAGGGAGTGCACAGGAATGATCATAAAAGTGCCTCTCCCTGTGCCAGGCCAATAACAGGCCCTCAGTGGACATATTCCTTCCCCGTTCCCTTCCCGTGCATGATCGGAGCCCTTGGACATATTAATTCTGAAAGTGCTAAGGAACTAGCCTTCCCCAGGGGCTTCCTCCGCAAGTTGGTACAACCTTAGCGGGCAGTATCTCCAAACTCAGATGCATAGTGCCTTCGACTTCTCTGACCACACTACACAAGATGTCCTTGTTAGTATCAGCAACTTTGTATGTTGGTAACAATGGGTGAGTTGTTACATAAGCTACCATAAACTCAAATGATGGAATGTTACCAGCCACTGAAATGTGTATAAAGAACAACTTGCTATAGCATGGAAAGTGCTCTAAGAAAGTGTGAAGGGGCAGACACAAGCATAAAATATTTTTTCTCTATTCACCACCTTCATTCATATTCTATTGAACTTCCCTTCTGTGTCTCTTGATGACATCTTGGCACATTGTTTAGCTTTCTGTTTTCTCTAAGATTAAAAGTTGAGTGCCATGCAGTCCAGTGTAAAATTTCAGCTTTCGTGTCCCATTCAAGGCCCCCCAGCTCAGGCTGAACCCCTGACCCAACAGACCTGTGCTGCTTTCTCACAAGCACCCCATCTGTTGAGTGGCTCTCTTAGAGTCACGTGGCTTAGGGGTGGGAGGATATAAGATGGTAAAGCGAGAAGAGAAAAGCCACAGATCCCTCCCTAGGCCTGCACCCATGCCTCAGCAAGCTCTTCTGCTCTGTAAGCATCTCTTTGACTATTTAGAGCGTTCTTTATAATAGCTGAAAGTTGACAAGGGCGAGACCCCAGGGCAGGACTTGATCCTTCATCAAAGGTTTTGTGCAATTAGATCTAATTCCTTTTTCGATTTTTTACCTATTTGATCATCTTAGGAACTGAAGCAAAATATCTCTAAAATTCTGTTGTCCAGAAGTCAGAAAATATGCCCAACTCAAGTTAGTAAATTGAAACAGTTTTATAGATCACGGTTAAACCACCCATCCTCCTGTCCCAGCCACAAGCCTCACTTGTCCAGTGCAATAACTCTTCCTTCTATTATTTCCAGGCTCTTCTGGGTACACATAGAACATCAGATTGCTCTGAGCATGGTGGCGCACACTTATAATCCCAGTACATGGGAGGCTGAGACAGGAGGATAGCAGGTTCACAGCCAGATAGAAACTCAGTGAGGACCTCCACAACTTAGTGAGACTTTGTTTCAAAATAAAAAGGATTGGGGGTGTAACTCAAAGGTAGAATGCCCCTGAGCTCAATCCCCAGTATCAAAAAAAAAAAAAAATCAGACTGCTATTGCTCCTCTCCCATCTATAGGATATGTATGAGAGCTGACTCAAGTCCTCTCTGAAGACCTCAGGGCCAGTTCCATTTGCCCTCAGGACAAGGATGTAGGTCCCCTTCTGTCTTAGCATCACTAAATCCATCTGGGAGTTCTATTTTTCTTACTTCTAGAATTATATAGCATCTGACTTTCCTATTCTTCCAATTTTCATCTCCTTTTCACAGCTTGTTAAATCTTTATTTAGTTGGTAAAATGGGTAGGAAGTAAAGAGAGATTAAGGGGAAAAACTAGCTCTGAGAGAACACATATTTTTCCAAATGTATAGTTTAATTCTCTAGTCCTCCGCTTTTGAAACTGAAAAGCCAACTGCTGAAGTTCAACCTTCTATAATGTTATCCCTCCTCTGAAGCAATTGATGTCATTCAATGAGTGAAAAAAGAAAGTCGGGCGTGGTGGTGCACACTTGTAATCCCAGGACTTGGGAGGCTGAGACGAGGATCCGGGTTTGTGGCCAGCCTCAGCTACTTAGTGAAACCCTGTTTCAAAATAGAGAATACAAAATAGGACTGGGGGTGTAGCTTGGAGGTAGAACGTCCCTGGGTTCCACCCCCAGTATGGCAAAATAAATAAATAAATAATAAATAAATTAAATAGGAAAAGAGTTGGGGCATACAAGGAAATGCCCAAGACAAAAAATCACTGTGGGCAACAAGCTTCAATATGCCCTGAAATGGAGCTTAACACTGTTGAGTTGACGACTTGGCTAGCCATCTGACTAGAGAGAGGCTGGCGGAGTGTAATTACGATTTCCAAGCTCCTTCTAAATACCAGCTGAGGCTTCCTTTTGGTACCTTCAGCTTATACCCCTTAAGATAATGTCCAATCCAGATGCAATGGCACACATCTGTAATTCCAGTACTTGGGCGGCTGAGACAGGAGGATTACAGGTTCAAGACAAGCCTCAGCAACTTAGTGAGACCCTATTTCAAAATCAAAAATAAATAAATAAGTAAAAATATGGCTAGGGGTGTAGTTCGGAGGTAGAACATTCCTGGGTTCTATGCCTAGGATGCAAAAAAAAAAAAAAAGATAATGAATGTCCAGACAATTTAACAAAACATTAACCAACCCCATTCCCCTCCCTGTCCAGCTTCATCTCCTACTAACCCTTCTACCACCCCTTTCCACAGATCCAAGTGCCAGAAACACGAAAGCAGCCCGAGTTGCTGCCATTTCTCCATTATTCCTAATGTCAACACTTCAATGTCTCCACCTTCTATAAGGGGCCCACCGCCCCCTCTCCACTCTTAGTTCTGCCTCTACTTGGAAAGATACTTCCCTCTTAAATCCAGCACAAATGCCATCTGTTTTGTCTTCCTGGATTCCTGCAGGCAGCATTAGCCACCTCCTCTACGCTCACCATCTAACTGAGAGCTCTCCAAGGAGAAGGAGCACTTCTGATCCCTTTTGTTCTTCGTGTCTTATAACAAAACTAGAAGGATGGTTGACAGTTTCATAGGCTTTACTCTAAGGAGAAGCCAGACCTCACCAGTACCCAACTCTCAGAAGTCTTGTAGCAAATCTAGTCTCTCCTCCGCATTGATTGGCATCACAGGCCTTCCCTAATACAGTAAGAATAGGGGAAGCTCAACAACATGCCTTCATGATAAGGTTGTTTAACTCATTTTACTACATTAGGTTTAAGATGGCCAGAAGACACAAATGCCTTCTTAAAAGTCCTCTTTTATATGAACTCAAAAGTATGCAGATCTTAGATAGAATTCTAATGGTAAAAGTAGTATTAAAGCAAATCAATGAGTCTTTATTCCCATTGGAAACTAGGTCAGTTGGCTGCTAACAGATAAGAAAAAAGGGAGGAAATCAAGAATGGCCCTGGCTTATCCTGAGCCACTCGCCCCTAGCAATGGTACATGTGTGTGCATAAGTGCCACAGTCCCCAGGAAGAGGAAACAGCTACATCCTTGCCTGCCAGATGGTCAGGATGGATTCCAAACTAAGAAAGTATCCAGGAATTAGGGCACTCTCGCAGCCACCCTGACTCAGAGCCTGGAGGACACTTTTGAGAAAGGTCAGGCCTGGCCTGAAGTAATGTCCTTATAGGAAACTCAGCTCCCTTCGTGTGTTTACCCACCACTGATTGCCTTCTCCCAAACTCCTGCCCACAGCAGGAGTCCTCTCATTTGACAATAAGTGCAATCAAACCACAATTACATTTCAAAATAAAATAAAATGTTTTTGTTTTGTTTTGTTTTGTTTTGCGGTACTGGGGATTGAACTCAGGGGCTTCATTACTCCGAGCTATATCCCTAGCCCTATTTTTTTTTTTTTAAATTCTTTATTTCGAAACAGTGTCTCACTAAGTTGCGGAGTACCTCACTAGGTAGCTGAGGCTGGCCGCGAACCCGGATCCTCCGGTCTCAGCCTCCCAAATGCTGGGATTACAAGTGTGTGCCACCACGCCTGGATCAAATAAAATGGTTTTACTTAATCTTACTCTCCCACCAAGCTACTCCAGCCCTTCCTTTACCACCAGTTTCCAAAAATGTGTCTAGCTGACCCCTCTCTCTCTCACTACTTAGAACTATGATGTCTTTCAATCTTGGGATACCCAAGAGTGGCACTCCCAAGATTTAACAGGTGAAATGGCATAAACCTAAAGGGAGTATCCACCGAGAGGACCCACCACAGTCCTGTAGAGCCAGTGCGGCTGTGCAGAGGGCACCAGTGAGCGGCAACCCCCTTGCCCACTTATCCACTCTACCAGGGTCATCTACAAAATGCCCTCTCTAATATTAACATGAGTGCTGGCAAATGCCATTTTCCCTAATGCCCTGCAGTGCTTGTCCAGGTCTCCAAGCTCTTGTCCTGACTTTAAGGAAGGTCTGGGCTCCCACAACGAGCCCAGAGATCCAGGTCACTGCTGGATCATGCCACCTCCCTTCTAAGAAACTTCTGACCACTCAGCAGTTGTTATGGGTTGGATTGTGCCTCCCAGAAAGATATGTTGAAGCCCTAACGGTTAGTACTTCAAAATGTGACCTTATTTGGCAATAGGGAGATGGTAGATATAATTAGTTAAGATGAAGTCACCCTAATTCAATATAAGAGGTCCCTCATAAGAGAGAAATAGTAAGGCGTGGTGGCACATGCCCATAATCCCTGTACTTGGGAGGCTTAGACAGGAAGATTGCAGGTTTGAGGCCAGCTCCAGCAACTAAGAAGATAGAAATTTGGGCAGAGACACACGGAAGAGGGCCTCAAGGAAAGAGAGGCAGAGATTAGGGTCTGGCTGCTACAAGTCCAGGAACAATTGGGGCTACAGGAAGCAGCAAAAAGCAAGGAAGAATACCTCCTTCTGTCTTCAGAGGAAGCATAGTTCCGCCAACCGCTTGATTTTGGACTCCCCCCCCCGCCCCCCCGCAGACTGTGAGAGAATACATTTCTGTTGTTTAAGCACCCGGTTTGCCATTCTTTGTTACAGCAGCCCTAGGAAACGAATTCAGAAGCGTCTTGAATTCTCTCCTGTACCTCAGCTGCTTGCTGAGCCCTTTGAGGTTTCCCCAGGAAGCAGAACCTCAGTTCATTCTCTTTCTCTCACCTATGACTTCCTCCCAATCCTAATTGCTACCTTTTCTCTCCATGGGGAGTCACATCCAGACTCCCTCAGAGTCTCGCATCCCCACCCGAAAGCTACCTGAGAAAAATTCTCTTTTGTATTTTGAGAACCAAGACAGACTTAAAAATGAAAGTCTGTTTTTTAATTAGAAGATGAGACATTTGCACGTTCTATGTGAACCTCTTAGAAACACATTTCATTCCACATTAGGATGCTTCATTTGAGAGAGCAAGTCTTAACAAACCAAATGCTATAACTCTGCCTTAAAAAAATTAACACCAACTGATGTTTCTGAGGAAATTTAGTCCTCTCTCATTTCTACTTATGTTTATTCAGTACTTCCACCAAATAATTCAGACATGCTCTGGACATGATTTTACAAAAATTAAAGTAGTAAAAATTAATTATTGCTGGATATAAGTAATATGCAAACTTTGGAAAAGCTTATTAGCTAAAGGTTAGTTTGGACATTTATTAACAATATACTAGAGCTGATCATTTTTAAGTCTAATCTATGCCAAATATAACTTATACCAGTGATCTCCAAGTTGTTTTAATTATTCTTCCTTTGGCAAAAAAAAAAAGAGAGAGAGAAAAGACAAATGCAAGTTCTCAAAGTATATTTGTAAAATATACACATGCATATTGCACATACTAAACTTAGGAATTTAAAGAATGAAATAAAAACTAAATATAAATTATAGTTTTTATAGTTTTTGTTTGTTTTTACCCAGGTCATTTTAAGAACTTTACTTTGGAGTTTATGTAATAGTAAACATAAAATATGTAAAGAATACAATCCTGAGTTACATTAGCAGTTTATAAGGATACTTAGAAGTATCCGATAAATATCATAGAGTTGGACCATGAAAAACCCTTCTCAGACCCTTTTACTCTTTTCTTGCTAATCCTTTCCTGCCACTACTGCACATGTGGACACATTTTCAAACTATGCAAATGGATAAGACAGAGATCTCACCAGTAGATCATAAACACTTTCATTCAATAATAGAGTACAGAAGAGCAAATCTTAAGTTTCAGAACTGTATGGCTCTTTAGAAATAGAAATAATGGTAAATTAGTCATACATGGAGAAAGCTCTGGCTAGACAGCTTGGGTTGAGACAAGAGGGGTGAGTTAAGAAATGTTGAGTCGTTTCATAATCTACATACACAAATGATTCGTGTAATTTGCATATACCCAGCAAAACCTATGTAAGTGTCATAGGTCATTTGAAGTCTATATACAACTTGTATTTTTTTTTTTTCAGTACTGGGGATTGAACCCAAGGGCATTCTACCTCCACTACACCCCCAGTTCTATTTTTTTCATTCTTTATTTTGAAACAGGATCTCACTAAGTTACAGAGAGCCTCACTAAGTAGCTGAGGCTGGCTGCAAACTGCGATCCTCCTGTCTCAGCCTCCCCAGTACTGGGATTACAAGCCTGCGCCACCACGCCCAGCTACATACAGCTTATTTGCAGACAGTGTGCTTGAGTCATTTCTTAATCTACTCATACAAATAATGGTCTCATATGTTTGGAGTAAGCCACACAAACCCATTGGAAACACTTCTCTGCCCATTTCTTTGGACTTGGTATGAATCTTTTCCAGGTGTCAGTAAGACCATCGATTAGGCACTTACATGATAATGATTTTCATGCTAGAATTACATCTTTATGGTGGCTCTTATTTACTGAGTTCTTGATAAGTGCCTTACAGATACTATTGCATCCAATATATGAGGTTTTTGTTTCCTCATATATGAAAGTAATTAGAATAACTACCCCCACATATGGTTATTATAATCAAGTAGTCCCTCCAGGATCATGCAGGAATTAGATGCCTAAGATGAGTACATACAAGGCAGCTGAACTTCAGTGAGTTTCACCACTCCTATACTTTCTGGAATAAAGACCTTATTCCACCTGATCAGAAAAATGACACCAGTTGGCCTTTTCAACAGTCCTAGTTACTCCATTAAATCTTCTTTCCTACTTGGCACTTCAGATAAGGGGGGAAATCACTAAGCAATTAATTACCCCGGTCTTGTTCTTTTTTCCTGAAGAGCCTCAGTTGTTCATTATTAGGGTTTGAAAGAACCCCATAAATCACACTTGCTCCTCTGCTGGAGTTTGGACTTTATTGAAAGAGACAAAGGAGTAAAACAGATGGAGAGCACATTAACATCTCTATTATTAATAAAGACACAGTTGAAGGTGAGAATTTTGCCCCTGGAGACTGTAAAATAGGCCCTGAGAATTCATCACTTAAATTTATTCCAATGCCACACTTCATCCAACATCAAAAATTCACCACCTATTCTATTTTTCACTAAAAATTAGTCCATTTGCATTACCTAAAATATTGATGGCTCTGCAAAGAGCAAAAATACATCATAATAACATTCCAATGATACTATGCTAGGCATCCTATGTATAAATTTAAGCCCACTCATTATAAAATTTCTAGAGAGAAATTAAAACTCAAATGAAATCACTTTATAAATTTAAGTCTTCAAAAAGGAAAATTGCAAGCCAAGCATGATGGTACACACCTGTAATCCTAGTACTTAGGAGGCTGAGATAAGAGGTGCAGGTTTGAGGGCAGCCTCAGCAACTTAGTGAGACCCTCACCAACTTAGCAAGACCCTGTTTCACAATAAAGATTAAAACAGCTGAGAACGTAGCTTGAAGGAAGGATGCCCCTAGGTTCAATCCCCAGTATGAAAGAAAGAAGGAAGGAAGGAAGAAAAGAAAGAAAATTACAAAGGGATTCAAGTCTAAAATCAAATTCACTCTCTTTTAATATATTAAAAATCCAAAGAAACCCTCCACCCTCCAAACCCTCCAAACCCTCCAAAACTTCTCTTTTTTTTTTGGCGGTACTGGGGATTGAACTCAGGGGCATTCTACCTCCGAGCTATACACCCAGCCCTATTTTTTTATTCTTTATTTGGAAACAGGGTCTCACTAAGTTGCAGAGTGCCTCACTAGGTAGCTGAGGCTGACTGCAAACCCGGATCCTCTGGTCTCAGCCTCCCAAATGCTGGGATTACAAGTGTGCGCCACCATGCCCGGCTTCCAAAACCTCTCTTTATGGCAATATATCTGTCTAGCATCATGAAAATCTTCCCTAATAAAGAAACATAATAATGCTGAAAAATTCCAGCATTTAAACATTTTTAAATGCATTACAACCAGCTAGCGAGAGAGCAACAATAATCCTTCTTAGTAAAAATTAACTTTAAAAAAATACAGGAAGATAGCTATACATTGAAGCCAACGGCTCTGCCAGGGATATACTGATCTCTGGTAGCCTAGAATTCAGGTTCCAAAGAGTCACAAATGATTTGTTGTGCTGGTGTCCTGAGGAAGGTGCCATGCCAGATGAACTTCTGATAAAGCCTGGATCTTCAAAAGAGATATACTCAGAGAAAGAAAACACTAGCACTCTGTAGAGATAAACTATAAAAACAACAACAACTTGACTCTTAGTTATCGATCAAGAAGGAAATAGTCTATCTTCTGAGAATTTATGTCCATAAACAAAATTGAGGTCTGGACTGGAATTTATAGTCTGCATGTGTCCAAAAAAGCTCCAAGTTGAAAATGGAGCTTAAAGTAGTCCCAGGTTGGTAGTGCCACAAGTTACATAGAACAATCAAATATAAATTCACTCTAAAGGAATGCGACATGATCTAGTCCCTAAAGAATTTCCACAGATAAAAATTTTCAGGGGCATGAGCTCATACTTAAAAATCATTAAAAAGTAAAATAAAAATAAAACCAAGAAAACAGTATGACTGAGGATCAATAGAAAAAGCAAACTATAAAAATGTAATCATGTTCATAATTAACATAGGTTTGGAATTATCACACACACGAAGCATACATTATATTAAATATGTTTAATGGAATGAGCAAGTTTAAATGTATGATAAAGTAATAAATAGTTCAGGTAGGTTTGGAGATCAAAGATTAGTTTTGGGTGTTTTTTTTTGTTTTTGTTTTTTGGTATGGGGATTGAACCCCAGGGTATTCTACCTCTGAGCTACACTCCGAGCCCTATTTTATTTTTTATTTTGAAACACTAGATTGCTAAGGGTCATGCTAAGTTGCTGAGACTGGCCTCAAACCTGTAATTCTCTTGTCTCAGTCTCCCAAATACTAGGGTTATAGGCATACACCACCATGCCCTGCTCTAAAGATTCAAGTTTTAAAAATTAAAAACAAGCCAAGTGTGGTGGTGCACATTTATAATCCCAGTACTTGGGAGGCTGAAACAGGAGGATTGAAGGTTCCCAGCCAGCCACAGCTACTTAATGAGGCCCTCTGCAACTTAGTGAGACTCTGTTTCAAAAATAAAGAATTGAAAAATAAGACTGGGGGTGTAGCTTAGAGGTAGAATACCCCTGGGTTCAATTCCTAGTACTGCAAAATAAATAAATAAATAAATAAATTAATTAATTAATTAATTAATTAAATAAAAACAATCCTGTAGTGGTAGTACACACCTGTAATCCCAGTACTGGGGAAGTCGAGACAGAAAAAAATCACAGGTTTGAGGCCAGCCTCAACAACTTAGTGAGACCCAGTTTTGAAATAAAATATAAAAAGGACGAGGGGTGTGGCTAGGAGGTAGAATACCCCTAGGTTCGATCCTCAGTACAAAAATAAACTTAAAACCTAATCCAAATTAAGGATTTATGATCTACATAAACCCATCAGATTAAACATAAGGTGAAGATAACAGTCATATAGTAGAAGATATGAAGATTTTATCCTTAATAAATCACAGAAAGACAAAGAGATATAAAATATAAAAAGTTATTAGATTAAGAGAGATAGAGGAGCCAGGTGTGGTGGCACATGCTTGTAATACCAGTATTTGAGAGGCTGAGACAAGAGGATCACAGGTTTACAGCCAGCCTCATCAACATAGTGAGGCCCTTCTCAAATTAGTGAGACCCCATTTCAAAGATAAAACAAAAATTAAAATAGGGCTGGGGGTGCAGCTCAGAGAAAGAATGTCCCTGGGTTCAATCTCTAGTACTACACAAAACAAAAAGAGAGAGAGAGAAGAGAGAGAGAGAGAGACAGGGAGACAGAGAGACAGAGAGAGACAGAGAGAGACAGAGAGACAGAGAAGCCAGAAGTGGTGGTGCATACCTATAATCCCAATATTTGGGAGGTTGAGACAGGAGGATAATAGGTTTGAGGCCAGCCTCAGCAATTTAGCGAGACCTTCAGGAACTGAAGAGACACTGTTGCAAAATAAAATATAAAAAGGGCTGGCAATGTATCTCAGAGGTAGAATGCCCCTGTGTTCAATCTCTAGTACCAAAAAAAGAAAGTTGAATAGCAAATTAAATGAAGGTGCATTCCTCTAGATAGTTAAGTAATTCCTGTCCAATGCTCCACTATGATGTCAAAAGAATATACAGCGCTCCCTTTGCCTTACTTCTAAGTTTCAGATAAGCTTTCTTAACATGTGTTAGTCTTGTTGGTTTATGTGGCATTTCTTCTAGGCAAGGGGACTCACAAAAGTGGGAGTAAAATTATAACCTCCAGTAAAAAAGAAAAATCTCTCAGTTCTGCTGTGGTATTTGGCAGCACTATATTTTAAGACATTTCCAAAAAAAACTCCTTTTTCGAGGTTCCCCTCTGCTAGGAAGTACACCCCCAGGCTTTTGTGATTCCTGGTTTGTGGAAGGTTACATTGCCACCCAAGCCCCACCATTACTGCAGCCTCAGCCCCACTGACCCAAGTTCTACTTACATCTGGAGCCAAGCCTACTTTAATTAAAGGGTTGCCAATACTTCCATCCTTTTATCATATATTTTTATATCTCCTATGGCAGACTGCCTGGACAGACCAGATTATCTCCCTAGGTGCCCTTTATTGTGCTTGT
>PVLC010011580.1:12983-46852 GCA_004027655.1 Graphiurus murinus | reverse complement strand
GGTACTGGGGATTGAACTCAGGGGCATTCTACCTCCGAGCTACGCCCCCAGCCCTATTTTTTATTCTTTATTTTGAAACCGAGTCTCACTAAGTTGCGGAGTGCCTGACTAGGTAGCTGAGGCTGGCCGCGAACCCGGATCCTCCGGTCTCAGCCTCCCGAATGCTGGGATTACAAGCGTGCGCCACCACGCCCGGCTCTGAAAAAAATATTTTTAAGATGAGCTCAGGAAACAAGCTGATTACGGAATAAATGTACAAAATAAATACCCTAATAATCAACTTAAAAAAAATAATCAACTTAATATATATGTTTTAAAGGTCCCATTTACAGAAGTGACAAGGAAAAACTAATTGGGAATAACCTCTATAAGTAATATGAAAGAACATTTTAGGAAAAGGCCATAAAATTTTGAAAGTTCATGTTTCTGAATGAAGAGACTAAATATTATAGAGATACTAGTTCTTTCTGATTTACAGATTTACTACAATTATAATAAAAATCCTAGATAATTTTAACTTAAATTTTTTTTTAATTTCATAGAACATAAGCTAAGAAAGACTTTTTAGGAAAATATTAAACATTTTATATCACATGTTAAAACATTGTAAAACTATAAAAATCAAAATAATATGGTACTGGTATGAAACTCAATAGTAGAATCCATGGACAAGATTATGTAGCCAATGCAAACAATGCATAAAATTGTATCTAAGGCAAAATAAAACCTCAAACTGGGCAGAAAGGAAGTATCAATACTCACATTCTATTGATAGTATCCCAACCAATAGATAGTGCTTGGGACAGTTCATTCTGTGGTTGAAAAATAGGATGTTAGTCCCTTCTCATCATCCATGTTATCAAAATAAATTACAGATAAGTTAGTATGAATACAAAGCAAGTAAGTTAGAAGTTTTAGACAAAGCCGGGCGTGGTGGCGCACGCTTGTAATCCTAGCATCTGGGAGGCTGAAACCAGAGGATCCGGGTTCGCGGCCAGCCTCAGCTACCTAGTGAGGCCCTCCGCAACTTAGTGAGACTCGGTTTCAAAATAAAGAATAAAAAATAGGGCTGGAGGTGTAGCTCGGAGGTAGAATGCCCCTGAGTTCAATCCCCAGTACCGCCAAAAAAAAAAAAAAAGAAGTTTTAGACAAATATGTATCAGCTCTTACAACTTTCTAAGTATAACACCAAAGGAGGAAACTATAAAGGAAAAGATTTAGAGATTTAATCACAAATAAATTCTGTTAAATGTCTTTTAAAGAAAAAAAAATCAAAATTATTCAAAAAAGATAGGTCTCTTCATTTATATTGTGCTCTTCCAACTCAAGATTACCAATCCAGTTTTAGAAAGGGAAATACAGATGGGATAAACATTTGGGAAAATGCTCAGCCTTGATGTCTCCAAGAGGCACAAACAAAAATAACAGTCAAAGTATTATTTCTACTCATGTGATCAGGGGAAAGTCAAGTGTTGGACTCCCAAGCTTGAAATGGTTTGGAGAAATAGGACTTCTCAGCTATGTTAGTGGAAGTATAAATTGGCTGAATCTTTGAGGAGGACAATTTAGCTCTATTTATTTTTAAAAGCTTTAGTAAAATATTTACCCTGATCCCAGCAATTCCTCTGCTTGGAGTTTACCTGCTAGATAAATATGCAGGAATTCACCAAGATACATGCAAGAATGTTTATAGGACTTTGCACAGACAAAGGACACAAGATTATGTGTTCCCAACTTTGAGAGAAAAAGAGGGGGTGTATATGTAGAACTCAAGTTTGTCTTAACATTCTCAAGAGGGTTAAGACTTGAGAATATTTAGCTTTCTGCATTTGCTAAATTTCTTCTAGTTAGCAGGTGATACCTTTATAATCAGGAAAAAAAATTAATCGCTGGGTATGAAAGCTACTCTTCTCCAGCACTTGGACATCACCTAGTTCCATATTCCACCCATGCAGCCCATTCCAGCCTCTTCCAGGCTTCCCATAAGAACAGTTAAGGAATGCTTTGAGGGCCTTCCTACTTGTCCTCCTGCCCGTTTCTCCTTAGGCCCCTCCCCCCAGCCTCATTTGCCAAACATCCTCTTCTTCCTGGGTTGATCGTCAGTTAATAACATATGTTATGTGGCCTGTGATTACCTCTAAGTACTTTCCAGAGGTTTAAGAGTTCCTAGAAGTTCGCAGTGCCCTTAAGAGCCAAGTAGGAACTTATGTTTGGAACCAAAGGAAGTTGTCCAGCCAAGACACTCCATGTTAGCAGTGCCAAGAAATGAGATGCCAGGACAGAGGCCACCAGAAACAAGTCTGCTTCAAGTAGTTCACCTGAGTCCAGCTCTTCCCTATGACGCACCTTGCTTCAAAGGATCGCGTCACTTATTTTCATATGGAAAGTTTTGAATTTGTGCAACATTGTGAATAATTTAACTCTTGTTTAATATTTCAGGTTGCTGAAGCACACGTGCCTAATTTCATTTTTGATGAGTTCAGAACAGTCCTGTAATTTTTTTTCTTCTACTTCTTTAATAAAAGGATTGCCATTAAATCTTCCCACCACTAAGATGAAGTTGGAAAGGAAAGGAAACTGCTCATAAAACTATTTTCTCCCTCCATTGTGGGAAACTTCAGACATTCTGATGGTGAAGATATATCTCAGAGCACTAGTTAATGTAATTAATATTGTTTAAATCATGGTATTATATGCAATTTATATCATGTAGAACACATTTTTGTATGGCCTCTTATAAATTCTGAATGTAATTGTTATGTATAAATCCATTTAGTTTTATGTTCTAAAGAACTATTTGTGCAACTTCAGATTTTCAGTAAAACAGTATTGCCAGTACCCAAAGTCATCCTTCTGCTTATGATTTAAAAACTATGTAGTCAGCCGGGCGTGGTGGCACATGCTTGTAATCCCAGCATTTGGGAGGCTAAGACAGGAGGATCACAGGTTCGAGGCCAGCCTCAGCTACTTAGTGAGGCCCTCCATAACTTAGTGAGACTCTGTTTCAAAATAAAAAAATAAAATTGAGCTGGGAGTGTAGCTCAGAGGTAAAATGCCCCTGGGGTCCATCCCCAGTACCAAAAATAAATAAACAATGTAGTCACCTTGAAAAAAAAAAATCTTGCTTGGAAAGTAAGAGATGGCTGTAATAGGGACAGTAGCCCATCCACGGTAGGCTGGAAGGAACAGGTAGCAATAGCCAGACTAGTAGCATATGCAGTGACTGCACAATTCATGGGTCTTTTGGTGTTCAAGGTTCACCATCCTCTTCTAATACCCTGGGAGTCCCAGAATCTCTTCTGTGAGACTCAGTAACTTACTTCAGTAACTCCTTATGCCTTCTTCCTTCCCAGCCCCAAGTCCCCACAACTATGCTGCTATCCCTAAGCTTTTCTTTTTCCTTTCATTCTTTTTTTAGTAAAGGCTTAATCATAAGCTAACTCCCTCAAAATCCCAACTCACTCCCACATGAAAATTACCCTAAGAGGAGCTGTCATTCTCCTGTGGGAACTTGGAATGTTGACAGCTTGGATGAGAGCAAGAGATGTCTTTGCTCTGAACCTATAGCTAGTTATGTTTTCTGGAGAGGAGAGAAGCCAGCAAAAAACACTGCATCTTAGATAGCCCCCAAAGGCCCACGTGCTGGGGGCTTGGTCACCAGCCTGTGGTGCTAAGGGCCTCGAGGTGGTGGAATCTTTAGCAAGTGGGGCCTCGTAGGAGGAAGTTAGGCCATTGGGGTTGTGCCTTGAAAGGGATAGTGAGACCCTGGCCCCGAACTACCTTTCTCTGTTTCCCAACTTAAATGAGGTAAACAGGCTTCCTCTGTCATGCACTATCACTACAATGTATGGACCCAAAGCAATGGGGCTAAACAGCCATGGACTGAAACCTCTGAGACTGCGAGCCAAAATAAACTTGTTACACGTGGATTTTGTCACAGCAACAGGAAATGAGCACAAACAAATGAAGCCCAGATTCTAAAAAGTGCTTCACAGTCATTTAGCATATTGTAGGGGAAGAAGTACCACTTTATCAGTCCTGGTCTATACAGGCTTTATTTCACTCTTACAGCCCCAAAGATTTTAAGAGGAGTCAGTGGAGGGGAAGAGAAGCCTCAGAGCCTCACCAGGGGACAGCATCACAACCCAGTGCAGGGCCTCGGGCATGCCAGGCAAGTGCTGCCTGCAACCCGCACCCCAAGGCCAGCAAAGGACTTTAAGTGAACTGTTGTTCTACCATAAGGAGCTCAGAAGTCTCATACCCTACAAGGCTGGAGTTTCAGAAAAACCACATCTCAAAAATATCTTATTTTCAAGCCGGGCGTGGTGGCGCACGCTTGTAATCCCAGCATTCGGGAGGCTGAGACTGGAGGATCCGGGTTCGCGGCCAGCCTCAGCTACCTAGTGAGGCACTCCGCAACTTAGTGAGACCCGGTTTCAAAATAAAGAATAAAAAATGGGGCTGGGGGTGTAGCTCGGAGGTAGAATGCCCCTGAGTTCAATCCCCAGTACCGCCAAAAAAAAACCAAAAAAAAAAAAAAAAATCTTATTTTCATTTGTAATCAGCCAACAGTAAGCTCACAAAATGAGATGTTTAATTCTCTGACACAAAAGTCAGCAGCTGTTGGAGAAAGGCCAGATCCAAGAAAGGGAGTTTTTAATGAGAATGCAGACATTTGGACAAGGAAGAGGGAGCCTCATGAAACCTAGTGACTCAGTCTACCATGCTCTCTGCTAAAACAAGACTAGGGATGTGTGAAACAGACATTGCCAGTGATCTGGCCAATGAAATACTTCTCATGTGAAAGAGAAAACTGAAAAAGTGCAATGAATCTTTATTGTAAAAACTGCAAATCATTTTACCCTAGTCATTTGAATCTGAAGTCATTTTCCAGATATTTTACTGCAATTTATTTTCATGTTATATGGAGACTTGCTGAGATGAAGACCTCCATAATCACTCCACATTTACTGTAAATGAACACACTAAATTCTAACTGGTTTTCAGGTATTATACCAGGTCTTAACAAGTACTTATTTGTTCATTCACTATTTCTTGAGATAATGTCATACAGTGGAATTTATAAAGCCCTTGATGCCAATCTCTGGAGGGGTGTGATATTTTCTGAGAACTCAGAGAAGAACCTTACCAAACTGTCTCACTGGCTTGATGAGAGAAATAGGTTCCATAGACCTTAAGACAATCCCAAAGTCGAGTTATCTAACAGAATAGGTTTCACTCCTCACTTTCCATCCCTCTTTGGCTTCTCTTCTGTTTCCATGAACTACGTAAGGAATTACACAAGAGGCAAAAAGACAGGAGAGTTCACTCTTCATTTTATTCACATGTCCCAAAGACTCATTCTAAATACTGAAATCAAGAGAAAAACTGCAGTTCCTCAGGGTTAGCACTAATTTATGGTAACAATCATACCTTTTAAATATCTAATTTATTTTACCCTTCATTTTCAACTTCAAATTAAGGCATATATTTACATGCTTATGTACAAAAACTTCAAAAACAAAGTAATCCCAATATTGGTCCACGTTTCCACTTCAAAAGTGGCACAGTACCCTGCTATATACATCCTCTTCCAAAATCTCTCCTAGGACTTGAGTTCCAAGTGGTTCCCCTTTTAAGCTTAATGAACCACGTACTTAATTTCAGAGTAAATCAGAGGAAATATTACAGAACACGCTTTATACAATACAGCACCACTAGTAAAAATGGCTCGGGGTTTTGTAATCCAAGGTTCCGATTTAAAGCAAAAATATGTAGCATAGACTGCAACAGCAAAGAAATGTCCAATCAGAACTAGGGGGTTAGGAGACAATCTATAATAGAAAAAGAAAAGGAAAAAAATTGTTAAGACTTAGAAATTTAAAGTTACTTATAAAAAGTTCCAACTAAAGTTTAACATATACATATTCCACATTTTAGAAGACTTTACAAGACTATCTGTAGGTGATAGTAAAAAAAAAAATTTTTTTTCTTATATGACACTACTTCTCTCACTCTCACTCATAATTCTTACATTTTGAGCTATTTTCTCACAGTACAAATGAGATCCCAGGCTGAAGTATTAGATGACTTGGTCTAGGTTTTTCAAAAAATGTCAGTATAGATATTCAGATTATTGATGAAAAATGACTTGAAGAATCTCACTTTGTAGGTTTCCAAGAATAGTTCCATGTATGCCTGAACTGTCAAAACTAATGCTGAGTTTCACAAGTCCCTATACTTCGAATTAATTTTTAATCCAAATTTATCATTTATTCACGGCTCCCATGGGATCAGCTCATGTGCCTAAACCCACACGTGGAAAACAAGCTTCGATTTTAATCAAGGGTTTCTGTCTCCCTCCACGGCCAGTTCTAGTCAATGTTGCTTCCTGGAGGTCAAACATAGCGCTGTCGCCCTTTCATTTCTCGGGGTCACCTTCTCATTGGGATACTGATGGATAATAAATAAAATGGCAAAGTATATGAGGAAGAAAGACTTGCATAAACTGAACAGTCCTAAGAAAATCTCGACCATGAGTTTCCTCTGTGCACTCAAAACCAAACTTACACAGAAAGCAGCCCAACAGGACCAGCAACACATTCTCCACCAAGTTTGAAATAAAGAAAACAGGCTTTTCTTAGTTGGTGCAGGGAATCTAAAATAAAATTTAAAAATTACTCTCAATCAAAATATTTATACATTTATATTAGGGTACTAATGATATGTCAGGAAAAATAATGGAGATATAACAAATACCAAGCTTTACAGATAATTTTTAAATATCTTGTCCTAAAATTTCAACAATCAGGATTTCTTTTAAATTCTGTAATCAACTTTATGCTAATATAAATATCAATAAGCCAGGTGTGGTGGTGCACGCTTGTAATCCCAGCATTTGGGAGGCTAAGACCCGAGGACCCGGGTTCACGGCCAGCCTCAGCTACCTAGTAAGGCCCTCCACAAGTTAGTGAGACCCTGTTTCAAAATAAAGAATAAAAAATATGGCTGGAGATATAGCTCATAGGTAGAACACCCCTGAGTTCAATCCCCAGTACCGCAAAAAAAAAAAAAAAAAAAAAAGGGCTGGGGGTATAGTTCGGAGATAGAATGCCCCTGAGTTCAATCCCCAGTACCGCAAAAAAAAAAAAAATAGGGCTAGGGGTATAGCTCGGAGGTAGAATGCCCCTGAGTTCAATCCCCAGTACTGCAAAAAAAAAGATAAATAAATAAAAATTTAAAAAAATAAAATAAACTTGTTAGTAAGTGATTACTAACATTTATGTCTTAGAAATTGAAATTTTAAAAGTTTCTTTAATTTTATTGTAAGTTCATTAAATAATGCAAAATACTTTATAAAATTTTTTATGAAAACAATTCTAGGAACCAAATTTCCAGTCTTTGAGATGCTCAACCCATATCTGTAAACCAAATTATCAAGTAAAAAGAATAGCTATGAATAGTAATTATTAATAATGCCTTATATCTGTGTAGTTTCTAATTCTTTTCAAAGTAATTCATGAAACTTCCACAACATAATACAATGATCAATGACATTTTTAACAGTTTAGAATCAGTGCTCTTTTGTTTTTAAAAGGATACAATAGGTACACTTATTCTAATACTCCAGTACAAAGTTCTTTCCTCCTCCAATGTTTCATTAGAGTTTTACTTTTTATTGGCAGATACAAATTCATAATGTAAGAATTCAAGAGCTTAAAAAAGCTTAGAAAAGCCAGGCATGGTGGTGCATGCTTGGCTGAGACAGAAGGATCACAGGTTCGAGGACAGCCTCAGCAAGTAGTGAGACTCTCATCAACCTAGAGAGACCCTGTTTCAAAATAAAAAATAAAATAAGGCTGGGGGTATAGCTTGGAGGTAGAATTCCCGAACTGGGTTCAATTCCCAGGACCAAAAAAACAAAACAAAACTTAGAACTTAAAAAAACTCAAAACTTATTTTCTTTTTAATTGCCCAACCAGCCATTTTAACTTCCTTGCCAACAACAAGACACTGATTTTGTAAGTCACAATCATGAGTTGTTTATTTCTTTTAGCAAGAGTTGATGGCTATACAGGCTACAGGAAACATATTGTAAGATAATTTGTAATCATTACCAAAGAACTTAGAAAAAGAGTTTGGGACATTTTGGATTTCTGATTAGGAATGTTCAACCTGTATATAGATTGATCATTACTTCTATACAATATAGAAACAGTGAAGCACAGAAATACTTTAAATGAGTAAAGGGTAAATACATTCAGCTGCTTGTAAATTAATTAATTTATTCATTTTTTAATTTTGGTGCTGAGGATTGAACCCAGGGGTATTCTACCTCTGAGCTACACTGCCAGCCTATTATTCATTTGGAAAAAGAGTCTAAGTTGCTGAAAGCTTTGCTAAGTTGTTGAGGCTGGCTCTGAACCTGCAATCCTCAGTTCTCAACCTCTCAAGTATTAAGATTACAGGAGTGCATTACCATGTCCAGCTTGCTTGTGCATTTTAACAGGAGAGAAACTCTACACTTGACTTAAGGCTCATATTCATTTTATAAAATACTACCTTAAAAAGAATTGAAGCTAGTATTTGGGAAGAAAAAGACTATACCACATTGCTTTTTAATACATGGCCAGAAAGACCTCCCATTACAATCTTATTTGAGGATATGCATGATCTACTCTGGTCCAGAGAAATTAAAAATAATGAATACATTATTGAGACATTGTTTTAATGCTATCTAAGCAAAGTCAATATCCTTCCAGACAAACTGGTGAATACATGATTAGGAACTAAAAATATTGATCAAGAATGAAGTTAAACCACAAGAGTGGTGGCATAAGCCTGTAATCCCAGTACTTAGGAAGCGGAGACAGGAAGATTATAGGTTCGAGGCAGCCTGAGCAACTTAGCAAGACCCTTAGGAACTTAGTGAAACCCTGTTCCAAATAAAAAATAAAAAGGGTTGTGGGTGTAGCTCAGAGGTGGTATGCCCCTGAGTTCAATCTCCAGTACTAAAAAAAAAAAAAAAGAAGAATGAAGTTAAAAAGAACTATCAACATGAAACTTGGGTAACATTTTTTATTTCTGGACTAATTAACTTTTGTAATGAAGTTCTTTCCTATTCAAACAATCTGCAGTTCAGCAAAGTTCATTAAAAAATGTCTATACTTACCATCTGTGCCAGAAAATAATTCATAGAGAGCCTGAGCAAGAACATTCACAACGAAGGAATGAGAACTTTTTCTTGACCAATAGAATGATTTTTTAGCCTAAAAATGAAAAAGAACACTTATTATATAATAAGGGAGAAAAAGCATAAGCTCATCTTTATAATAACCTTAAACTGATACATATCCTAAGGACTATCTGCAAATAATATTGCCTGGAGTTTGTCACTAACAAAAAATCATATTCAGAGCAATGGGTGATATGATTCTTAAGCTAAATTTACCTCTTCAGTGGCCCACTGCAATCTGGTGTTATATAATATTAAAATAAAGAAATTTACAAATTCTGTAAGACTCACAGGTTGCAATTCATCAGGTTCTTTAAGCATGGACAAGACTGTCTGAGAACCAGGCTCCCAAGTACAAATTTCCCAAAGAAAGCCCCATGGCTTTTAACCCCATAGAATGCAATCATTTCATGATGTTTTTGTCAAAGAAAAATATAGTATCTTACCTGGAAAATAGCTGCATCATCATAAAGGTCAGGAATACCCTTCAGCAGTTTTCTCCATAGTTTTATATCTTTTAAAGCAACAGTCATTCCTCCACCAGTAAGAGGATGCCTCAAATTATATGCGTCTCCCAAAAGAACAACACCTGTGAAGACAGATATTAAGATCATGACATCCTGGAGCAACTCCTTGAGAGAAAGAAACAATGATCATTTTGTCAATGTATAAACATTATTGATGTGAGACAGTAAATACAAAGAATGTAAAGATACAAGGAAATAAATCATGACTCAAATTTGTTGAGACAGAAGTTCAAGAGTTGGTTCAATGAACAGTTACTGGGACCTAGTATGTGCCCCGCACGGGAGGTAGACTGCAAATAAGAGTATGGTCTCTGTCTGCAAGACACGCACATGCAGATCTAATTTTAAATCCAACAATGCCAATACATTTACAAAGCCCTTTTCAAAATAAAATATGAAAAAAAGAAAATGAAATCTACAGGCATAAAAAGCAAATCTTCTATAGGAGAGGAAAATCAAGATGCCTTTGACATTTCACAGCAGTAGTCATGGCAACAGTCATGTACTAAAGAGAAATGACACAGCACTACAACAAAGTAGGCCATATGAAGATAATATCCAGTCACCTTGTCGTTCAAGTAGAAGATAAAGCAGGCCTATCATCAGATGTTAAATTAAGAGAAAAAACTTTAGCTGAATCTTATCTGAAGATTACCTCTCTTGAATCAAAAAGCCCACAATTTGTCTCTAAGTGCACCTCCTAATGGAGCCGCCAGATTTAGACTTTTTTTTTTTTTTTTTTTTGCGGTACTGGGGATTGAACTCAGGGGCATTCTACCTTTGAGCTACACTCCCAGCCCCATTTTTTATTCTTTATTTTGAATCAGGGTCTCACTAAGCTGCAGAGGGCCTCACTAGGTAGCTGAGGCTGGCCGAGAATCTGGATCCTCCTGTCTCAGCCTCCCAAATGCTGGGATTACAAGCGTGCGCCACCACGCCCGGCTGATTCACAGACTCTTAATCTTTTGTCAAACTGCTTAATGACCTGTGATAAAGTGACTTAAACAAAGCACTGATTTAATTTTATCTGAAAAAAATAGGCAATAGACAATGATAATAGTGTCAAGGTAGTAGAATTATGGATAATTCTTTTCTATAAAATTATTTGTAATTAGTTTTAAAATATATTATAATTAATATGGATTAACTTATAAAAAGAAAGCCTCTAAACGTTAATTCAGATTTTTATGAAATGGGCGTGGTAGCACATACCTGTAATCTCAATACTTGGGAGGCTGAGACAAGAGGATTACAGGTTCTAGGCCAGCCTCAGCAACTTAGCAAGAAGACCCTCAGCAACTTAGTGAGACCCTGTTTCAAAAATGAAGGAGCCAGGCTTGGCGGCACACACTTGTAATCCAAGTACTTGGGAGGCTGAGACAGGAGGATCGCGGGTTGGAGGATAGTCTCAGCAAGTAGTGAGACTCTCAGCAACCTAGCGAGACTCTGTTTCAAAACAAAAAATATAAAGGGCTGGGGGTGTATCTCAGAGGTAGAAGGCCTCTGAGTTCAATCCCTATCTCTCCCCACCCCCCCAAACACACACACACAAAGGACCATATACCATATAATTCCATTTGTAGGAAATACACTAAGCAAATCTAGAGACAGAGTAAATTGTGACAGCCAAGTGCTGGTTGTGAAGAGGAAATGGGGACTGAAGGCTTAGGGGAGCATGTGGTTTCTTGCTGGGATGATAAAAGTGTTCTAAATCTGACCCTCGTGATGATTGTACATACCTGAGAATATACTGAAAAACCACTAAACTGTATTCTTTAAATGGATGAACTGAGTGGTTTGTGGATTATATCTCTCAAGGATACTACCAAAAATCACTTTTTCAATAAATTTCCATTTTCTACTGTCTTAGAACTAAATGTTACACATAGGTTGCACCTATCTAGCACCATGATGCCTACCCTAAGCCCCAGCCACAGGAAACTACTGAGTTCTTTGAAAGTGCCATCACCTCTCAGCCCTCCTGGCGGCCTTGGCAGCTGCTTTTTGACCTACTCATAAGGCCCTGCTCTCACCATCCACTAATCCTTCATCAACAATGTTGTGAGATTATCTCCTACACTCCTAACTAGAAAACTGCCTTCCTTCCAGGCCAGCCATGGTGGCGCATACCTGTAATCCCAGTCCTTGGGAAGCTGAGACAGGAGGATTCCAGGTGACAGCTAGCCTCAGCAACTTAAAAGGCACTCTGCAACTTAGTGAGACCTGTTTCAAAACAAAAAATAAAATAGGGAATATAGCTCAGAGGGAGACTGCCCCTGGGTTCAGTCCCCACTAACACACACACACACACACACACACACACACACACACACACACACCTGTCTTCTCTAGGTCAAGGACAGTGACTGGCACGATGACTTATACAGTGTCAGTATTAGATAATTAAATATACTGTGAAAATAATCTTGGTATTAGTAATACATTAATCCACAGGAACCAATTCTCTCTCATGTTATCCCAGCAGCATCAACATGTATTAATCCACAGGAACCAATTCTCTGCTCCACATGTTCTTGACAACAGTATAAACTCAATCACATCTATGTCATTTGGAATATTGAATCCTTTATAGAATAAGTCCAGTAAAATAATACCTCGTTTGTTTACTGGTGAAGGAGGAAGGAAGCTTGCTGGCATGGACCTCAAACGGGAATTCTGAGCAGCTTCCAGGAACATTTCTTTCAGGTGATCTGCAATTAATCCCATCCACCCAAATGAGTGTTCTGTAACATTTTGACTTCAAGTTATCACTATTTATCAAGTATAAACAAATACCTACTATACATCCTTTATTGTTACATACATCCATCATGATATATCAAGAATTAATTAGCTATTTTATTAATAAATGTATTCACTAAGCACCTACTTCTTTATGCTACGGAATGACTAATGTAAGTAGACCTGTATATAGGCGAATAAACAAAAAAATTAGAGGAAAAGTGAAGCACATTCAGATGAAATGAGAGAAAGCTATCTACCTCGCTTTCAAAAGTGAACTGACAACTGCCAATATTTATTACAATCAACATATTCTGACACAATAGTAGGTAAAATATATTACCAATTGACAAATGTGTACTAGAAAAAGAATTTGTTTTAAAGGTACAGGCCAGCTCTACCTCTCTGAGCTTCCGTTCTTGATCTATAAAATGAAATGGTTAGGTTAGCTCATCTCTGAGATTCTTTCCAGTTTTAAAGTTTTGTGCTTCTACTTGTATATGAAACAAACTGTCATACAGTTCCCAGTTTGAGAATGACACAGTGGAATGCCTATGTTGAAACTATTGCATTCATACGAGTAGAATTTTTGGTACCCTAACCAATATTAATATAAACCTACAAATAGTTTCTCTCCTTGGTTTCATGGCAGTCTGCTTCTATTAACCCCTAGATTGAAAAAAACACCAAATCTATAGTAAAAGTAATTTAAGTGCTCAAAATGTCAAGTAATGGATTATCCTTTTCCTAAATATACATTACTAATTTTCACATCTGAAAACTTCAAAAGTGTCTTAAATGAGTGAAAATTTATTCAAATATTTCCATATGCATATGCTAAAAATATCATTAAAAATCTAACTTTGTCTATTTCATTTTACTTCTATTACTATTTTGTTACAGTGATTTCACCTAGTTTCAAAATAACTTGAATTGGAATTTTCTTTTAAATGTACTCATACAAGGATAGCTTCCTATTACTCTAATCATACCATAATCAACAAGCAGGATTTCCCTTCAGTTTTGTAAAGGGGAAAAAAAAAAGTCCATGCAGGGAACTGAACCAGTACCTTGTGCATGCTAAGCACATACACACACACACACTCTACTACACAGCTATTCCTCCAGCCCTTTTGTCAAAATTAACAATTTACATTTTTCCTACATATTTTCATTACCAAAAAGAAAACCCAAAAAACTATGAGTTTTTAAACAAAGATGTATAAAATCTCATAAAGTCTTATAATAAACTCCAAATTAAACTTTACATTACAGCTCTCACATTCTGAGAACAGGAATGGTGGGGAACGATGAATACGCCAAACAATCTAATACCAATCTCTGCTTTGCCACTAATACAGGGCGAGCATCCCTAATCCAAAATCCAAAATTTAAACTTTTTGAGAGCTGATGTGATGATTAAGAAGTTCTAGATTTGGGAGCATTTCAGATTTCAGATTTTTGGATTAAGGATGGTCAGCCAGCAAAGTCTAATGTAACTATTCCAAAATCTGAAAACCACCTGAAATCAAACATTTCAGGTACCAAGCATTTCAGTTATGGGATACTCAATCTGTAGTTTATCCTTGGAGAAGTTAGGTAATCTTTCTGAACCTTAGTTCTCTGATCTGCAAAATGGAAATAATGATGTCTACACCTCACAGAAGTTACATAGATGAAAAAACTTATGTTTATAAAACACTTCTTATACAGTAGACATGCAATAAATGGTAGCTACCATTACTATGAAGACCAAGTACAAAAATAATCAAGCATAAAAGATATTTCAAGCCGGGCATGGTGGTGCACGCTTGTAATCCCAGCATTTGGGAGGCTGAGACTGGAGGATCTGGGTTCACAGCCAGCCTCAGCTACCTAGTGAGGCTCTCCACAACTTAGTGAGACCGTTTCAAAATAAAGAATAAAAAATACGGCTGGGGGTACAGCTCGGAGGTAGAATGCCCCTGAGTTCAATCCCCCGTACCGCAAAAAAAAAAAAAAAAAAAAAAAAAAAAAAGATATATCAAGAATTCAAAGACCTTAGACTGCTGATCAGACTACCTTTAAAAATAGTATATATGCCAGTAATAATTATTCTGAAAACTATGATTATCACAAAAACAAACTGAAACTTTTTTTGGTTGTTGTTTTAATTGAGTTTGTTTTCAAATAGTTCAACGCCAGTATATCTTGTTGGCTGGGTGCATTTTTTACCTGGTATACTTCCCTCTGGCCTATCTTATACACAGCTGTAGGGAGAACTGGAGGTGGAGAGCCTTTCATAAGATTTGCCTTCAGACTGTAAATTACAGTGGGAATAAAATCCTGTTTCTTACCAGGGATTTGTGGGTGAATATGTTCAATTATGTATTCTCTTAAATTCCTTGGCATTTCTCCACGAATATCAACAAGTACTCGAGTTTCATTGGATGAAATCTGGTAGATGAGAACTGGACTTGGATTAACTAAAACGAGTTCAGCATGATTGGCTTTAAACTGTGGTGCATCCTAAAAAATTAAAATAAAATATTATAATAATTTTCAAATTTCAAGCTGCTTTTGTTTTTCAACAATTATACCTCTACCATACCTTCATAAGGAAGCCAACAAAATGAGATGAAACAGAAACTTTACTGGAGACCAGATTTTTCCTGAACTTGGAAAAAAGCCCATCTGCGACAACAGTTAATGGAGCATGGAGTTCCTATGGCAGAAATAAAGAATACTCTGCTAAATGGTAACAAATACACAGTAAAATGCCCATTCTTTAAAAAATGTATATGAACACATGTAAATATGTTGTCAAATAACATTAGAGAGGGCAGCTGAAGACCTATGTGGGCTTAAGATAATGCATGGCCAATCTTTTGTGTGTGTGTGTGTGTGTGTGTGTGTGTGTGTGTGTGTACTAGAGACCGAACTCAGGACCTGTGATCCTCCCAAGTACTGGGATTACAGGTGTGTGCCGCCATGCCTGGCCCTGACCAGTCTTTGGAGATGCTTCCTCTGAGCTCCTGGGGATCATCTCCCTTTGCAGCTCTACCATTGAAACCACCAATGGTTACTTTCCTTTCTGATAGACAAGAGGGGAGACAACCTCAAGGCATGGACCACAGAAGACTGAATCTCATCAATACGAGGACTAGTCAGATTCACTCCAGAATTCTTAAACTTCGTATCATGCTTTTTAATCAGTGGCTAGAGCTTAGAAGAACTTTTATACAAATGCCCGCATGTATTTATATTACTACACTATGAGCAGAGAAAAAACTTAAAAACCCTTAATTAGAGTATTTTTTCTAGGGGATGACCCAATGGAGCAGCCCAGAAGGGTCCTTTGGCCTTTTCTCTTTACTACACCGACATAAGCATATACTAGAAACTATTTTATTCTGTTATTTTCCCCAACGATTCTCTTACTTCTGCCTATAACAATGTGCATATAGTACTAATACTATACCACAGTTATGTTGTCCAGAGTAAACGTTACATTTATTTTACCACAACAGAAAAAAAGTAGAAAAGGCTGAATCATTTCTTAAAAATTCTCCTACTTTTGTCTTTCTGATTTAACAACGACTCACTTTCTCTTATTCATTTGTTTTATGTTGAATCCTTTCCTTTTCCCCCTTCTAGTTCCTCTTTGCTTCTCTGCTGACATGTTCCTTATTTCAGTTTCAACACTATAAATATGTTGGGTTTTGTTGTAAAATACTTTTATAGCATTCTGAGGTGCTCTAACGGCAGTGTTGAAAACTCCAACCCATTCTGTTGCACAGGCAGTCCTTGGCTGAATAATGAATTGGTTGAGCCTATTCTTTTTTAAAAGGGAGGAGAAAAAGAAAACCATCTCTTAGGAAGAGATGACATTGGGTAAATCTCACCTTGATATCTCCAGTCTCTTTATCCTTGTACTGAACTCCCATCACAGCGTCATCTTCCTCTAATAACTGTAGCACGATGCCTTCAATAAACTTTACACTGAAGGATAAATAAACAAAAATAAATTTCCATAGAAATACATTTAAGCAATTTAAGCTAGAGATGAAAAATTCCTTATTCTTTAACTCTAGTTTACTCATATGAACTGAACACATCAGTGTGTACACACATGTGCACAGAAAAAAAGTCTGGTATGTCAAAAAGCAAAATCATTATTAGCATTTAGAATTATGTGTGGTTTTTATTTTATAATTTACCAATACTGAGTATATATTACAAATGCAATGATTTTAAAGGATTTATTTATTTATTTATTTATTTATTTATATGGTACTAGGGATTGTACCCAGGGGCATTTTACCTCCAAGCTACACCTCCAGTCTTTTTTTATTTTTTTGTTTTGAAACAAGGTCTTGCTAAGTTTTGAGATTCTTGCTATGTTGTTAAGGCTGTCCTCAAACCTTCAATCCTACTGTCTCAGCCTCCAAGTCCTAAGATTATAGGCATGCATGTACCACCATGCCCAGAATGATTTTTAAAGTATTTTGAAAGAGAATATTTGATTCTCATTTTAATTTGTTAAAAAATAAAGCACATGGCAGAAAAACTTTACATACACATTCATATATGGGGAAGGGAAGAATTGTGGTTTACCCATCAAATTATTAAGAGTAGTTATTTGCAGTCAGAAACATCATATATAATTTTTATAATCTTTATATTTGGGGTTTTTTTCCATTTTTATACAATGAACATATTCTACTTCCAAGAATATCAAGTCTTTTCAATTTCCAGGACAAGTCCACTTACGATACTTACTGTGTCAACATTTAAGTCTGTCAATCACGTAAGTGTTCTCATGTTGAAAACTTCCTTAATCGCCTTATTTAAGGTTACAGGCAAATACTAAGTTAATAATCAAGAGAAGTAGTCAGTCCTGTCACACTAGGCATTCTTGAGAATGGAACAGGAATTTCTCCTTGCAATCCTATCTGGCTTTTATAAAAGGTATCTTAACCCAAAACACAAACTCCCAAATGAACATGTGTCAATTGGTGCCTTAGTTATAACAAATATATCCTCTAAATACCAATCAAATATAAATCATAGAATTTTTATTGAGTCAAAAGAAAATTCTCTATAGTTCTATGTCATTTAAAGGAAAATTCTCTATTTGATATTCTTAACAAAGGTACTAAACTATTAAATACTCTTCTAACTAGAAAATACTCTTCTAACTTAGTTTATTTTAGTTCACTTAGGTTCTAGACTATGCCCAAAATATTCATGAAAATTTATGAGGTCTTATTTGCACAAAGGCCAAATTATAATGTTAATTCCTTAACATTATACGTTTGAAGCTGCCGTCTTACTTGGGCTCCGCCATGGCTGCTTTCCGGAGACTCATGATGAATCTTCCATGGTGGAAAGCTCTTCCACACTGCACTTGATTGTTTTCCAACAGAGGGTAAGGAATTTGAACCTCTGATCTGCTTTCATGATCATGAACTATGTAGCCATTTACAGACTGGGCATCAAGACCTTCTACTGTATCTGCAAAACAATTCAGGTCAAAACAATTTTGTTAATATGCCAGGTATCAAGGAGAGACATTGAAAATGAGTCTATGCTTCATAAACTACAAGACTGTTTGAAGAAATGAACAATTAATATATTTATTTCATAAATCTTAATATTTCTGGAGAGCAATGGGAATCTTAGCAAATCTGTAGTAACATTTAAAGATAATACTATTATTTCAGGTCTGCAATTCCACCTCACCTCAGAAAGATAAGCAATAAAATACAACATGAAGCCGGGCATGGTGGTTCATGCTTATAATCCCAGTACTTGGGAGGCTGAGACAGGAGGAGGATTGCAGGTTCACGGCCAGCCTCAGCCATTTAGTGAGACCCTGTTTCAAAATAAAGAATAAGAAATTGGGCTGAGGGTATAGCTTGGAGGTAGAATGCCCCTGGATCCAACCCCTAGCACTGAAAAAAAAAAAAATACATGAAATGAAATAAGCCACAATCCTTTCCTGAGTTATCTGTCCTGCCCTTAAAAATATAGGAATACATTCAGTTCTTAATGCTTTTTTCAATGTATAGGTAAATGGATTTGTCACATAAACACACACAAAAAAATAATAATAATAAATAAAAAATAAAGAGAATAAAATAAAAATAGTATGGGAGCTAAATTTAAAAATAAGAAAAAGTAGGCCTAGCATGGTGGCACATACCTATAATCCCAGTGGTTGGAAGCTGACACAGGAGGATCAAAGGTTCAAGGTTGGTGCAGTGACTTAGGGAGACCCTGTTTAAAAATAAAAAATAAAAACAGCTGGGGGTGTAGCTCAAAAGTTGAACATCCCTGGGTTCAATTCCCAGTACCACCAAAAAAAAAAAAAAGAAAAGAAAAGTAGTACACTTCCCAAATCTACTGAAAAAGTAGATTTCCTAAGTCAAATGGAAAGGGAAGGGTATTTCCTAAGTATTAATGATTTCATATTATCCAGTAAAACTTATTTAAGACAAACTACAGAAGAATTTTTGGTAAACCAAATAATAGAAAAACTAGCAGCATACAAAACATTTAAGTTTTCTTAAGTTTAAAGCAGTAAAAGAAATTGGGAAAGAAAAAATTTAGCAGAAAATTTATCATGTAGTTAAATTAATAATTTATTTATTTTTGATGCCATGGATAGCTATCACTAATAATAGCTACCAGTGAGTTACACCTCCAGGCTGTTTTAATTTTTTTATTTTGAGACAGGGTCTTCCTAAGTTCCCCAGTGTTTTTTGTTTGTTTTGCAGTACTAGGGATTGAACCCAGGGACATTCTACCTCTGAGGTACACCCCAGGCCTATTTTGCATTCTTTATTTTGAAACAGGGTCTCACTAAGTTATGGAGGGCCTCACCAAGTAGCTGAGGCTAGCAGTGAACCCAGATCTTCCTGTCTCAGCCTCCCAAGTACTGGTATTACAAGTGTGCGCCACCACACTGGGCTAAGGTTTTCCCCCTGATAGGCTCTGCCTAGAATTCTTTTCCTCCAGACAGCAGGGCTCACACCCTCAACTCCTTCAGCCCCTTACTCAGTGATGTCTTCTCACCGTTTGAAACTACCCACCAGCAACTCTCTACCCCCTATTCTTTTTTTTTTTTTTTTCTTTTTGCGGTACTGGGGATTGAACTCAGGGGCGTTCTACCTCCAAGCTACACCCCCAGCCCTATTTTTTATTCTTTATTTTGAAACTGGGTCTCACTAAGTTGTGGAGTGCCTCACTAGGTAGCTGAGGCTAGCCTCGAACCCGGATCCTCCGGTCTCAGCCTCCCGAATGCAGGGATTACAAGCGTGTGCCACCACGCCTGGCTTCTACCCCCTTTTCTGATGTTTCTCTAAAGCTCATTAGGACCTTCAGATTCACTCTAGATTCTCTAAATTTTATCCATTATCTTTTATCACTCCCTCCATTACCTAGTAGATGTATTCTCCATGAGGGCTGGAATTTTTGTTTTTTCGGTTCACAACTACAGCCCCCGCATCTAGAACAGAACCTGCCATACCACTGATGCTTAACAAATATGTGTTGAATGAATGAATGTCATTCCTTTAGTCAATCCCTCCCTCTCTACTTTATCATCTCTTACCATAAAAACATACCTCCAGAGTCCAAGTATCTCTTTTGGATTCTATCTCACTACTGTCCCATTTCTGTTTTCTGTCATTAAAAAACCTCCCCAGAGAGTAAATATTTTCCTAGTATAATATTTTAAAATCTCCAGCTCATTTCAGTCTAGGTTTCCTTGTCAAAGTCAAAAACTGCCAAATCCTATGGTCATTTTCTTTTTTTTTTTTTTTTTGCGGTACTAGGGATTGAACTCAGGGGCGTTTTACCTCCGAGCTACACCCCCAGCCCTATTTTTTATTCTTTATTTCAAAACCAGGTCTCACTAAGTTGCGGAATGCCTCACTAGGTAGCTGAGGCTGGCCGCGAACCCGGATCCTCCGGTCTCAGCCTCCCGAATGCTGGGATTACAACGTGCGCCACCACGCCCGGCCTTATGGTCATTTTCTATACCCACCTTACCTGATCTTTTATCAGCAAATGTGCCATAGCTGTCCTGATACCCGTTCCCTCCTACCAGAAACATGCTCTTCTGTTGGGTTATGTGACATCAAACAATTCTGACTTCCTTCTACCACTCTGCCAGCTCCTTTTCCACCTGTCTGGCAAGCTTCTCTTCCTCTACACATCATCTTCCCCCCTTTTTGTGCTTTTGGGGATTTGTGTTCTACCTCTGAGCTACACCCTCGACCCTATTTTATTTTTCATTTTGAAACAGGATCCTGCTAAGTTGCTGAGGCTCTCACCAAGTTGTGGAGGCTGGCTTTGAACTGCAATCCTCTTGTCTCAGTCTCCCAAATAGTGGGATTACAGGCATGCACTACCATGCCAGGCTTATACAATCTTTAAACATCAGAGCTTCCCCAAACTTAGTTTATTTTGTCTTCTCTTTTCTCATTACACTCTCCTTAGATGGTCTCAATTATTACCATATTGTTAACTACTACAAACATGCTGACAGCTCTGACCAGCTCAAACTCCTCCTCTGCACTCTGGATCCATACAATCAATATCCATGACATCGCCACTGGATATTTCTTCTTTTTTTTTTTTTTTTGTGGTACTGGGGATTGAACTCAGGGGCATTCTACCTCCGAGCTATACCCCCAACCCTATTTTTTTTTTATTCTTTATTTTGAAACCGAGTCTCACTAAGTTGCGGAGTGCCTCACTAGGTAGCTGAGGCTGGCCGCAAACCCGGATCCTCTGGTCTCAGCCTCCCGAATGCTGGGATTACAAGCGTGCGCCACCACGCCCGGCGCCACTGGATATTTCAATAGACCTTCCCCCCACTGCCCACCAAGTCTCCCCCTATACCTGTTCCTTTCCTGGTCTTATCAGGAAATTATACTACCATCTTTCAGTGCCTTAAGCCAAAACCGGAATCACTTTTAAAAGTATTCTATTCCTCATATCTTGTACTATCCTTTAGTAAATCATGACACTTCTGTCTCTTAATTTTATCATCAATGTATCCACTTCTCTTTAGCTCCTCTGCTACCATGCTAATCCAAATCACCATCGCCTGCCATTTGAACTTAGCAATGCGTTCCCCTAGACTCTAGCTTGACTCTTGATACCATCATCACAGTCTTAATAGTCTGGTCTCCATATTGTATCATGTATTCTTTTAAAATTAGCATTCTACAAATGGCAGGGTGTGACCCAATGGCAAAAGGGGAAATGAAATTTGAAGTCTGAGTTGGATGATTAGGTGATAGCATGACAACCATTTACAAAGCAAAATAAAACAAATTTCAGGGCTGGGGATATAGCTCAGTGGTAGAGTAGTAGTACATGGACTAGGCCCTGGGTTCAATCTTTAAGCAGCACAAAAAAAGGGGGGGAAAAACAACAAAAAAACTCAGTCAAATTGAAGTATGCATGGATATACTGGCTCCAGATGTAAACGTGTTACTGTGAGTAGCTGTTAAGGGTTGAAAGCCACTGTTTTAGATGCAAAAGGAGATCATGCCGTACTTCTGCTCTCTTGCCTAAGAAGCTCTGCATGACCTGGCTGTCGCCTACCTCCCCAACCTTAATCTCATGCCACTTTTCTTTCCCTATCATCCACTACTTTCCAGCTATGTAAGTCTCCTTTTCAGTTCCTTAAACATATATATAACAAACCCATATGTAGTGCCTACAAGATGTCAGGCACTGTTCTGAATTCTTTAAAGATGTGTATGAGTTAATTTAATCCTCATAGTACCATAAGAAACAAACGCTCTTAGTATGCATTCTAGAAATAAACTAGTGCACTTAAGGTTAAGTTACTTAGGCTAAAGTTGGTTGCATAGGCAAAGTCTCACAGCTTTTAAAAGCCAGAGCTGGTATTCAAACCCAGGCAATCTAATTCCAGAATCAATGCTTTTAACTAGTATACCATACTTCCTACCACACAACTGATAAAGCTACTTCTCACCTCACGGGCTAGGTATGTTCTATATTCTCCTCAAGAACAGTTTATCTGAGCTGAGTGTGGTGGACACACCTGTAATCCCAGTACTTGGGAAGCCAAGATAGGAAGATCGAAGGTTCAAGGCCAGCCTCAACAATTCAGAGAGGCCCTCAGCAACTTAGTGAGGCCCTGCTTCAAAGTAATAAATAAAATACGGCCAGAGGTGTAGCTCAGAGTCAGAATGCCCTTGGGTTCAATCCCCAGTAATACACACACACACACACACACACACACACACACACACACACCAGAAAAAACAACAACAAAAACCAGTTTATCTGTCTCACTCACCAGCATATCCTTGGTTCCCAATATCATGCAAGGAAGATAGTAAATAAATATTTCTTATATAAGAATAGCTTGTGCTTAAAAAGCATTGGCTGAATGTATGAATAATACTTAAATAAAAGATTCTACTAGATACTCAGGAGGCAAAGGAAGAAGGATTGCAAGTTCAAGGCCAACCTGGGAAACCTAGACAGACCCTGTCTCAAAATAAAATAAAAAAAGGATTGGGGCTGGGGCTATAGCTCAGTGGTAGAGAGCCTCTGGATTCAACTCCCAGTACCACACTCTAGGGGTGCGTACACACACACACACACACACACACACACACACACACACACACACACTACAAGTGATAGTTCCCTTTACCTTTCACTGAATTTCATGTCTTCATTCCAGTTTTCTAGTTCTTAATTTTGACCGTTACAATTTTTTAGGCAATTCCTTATATCTCATTAAGTCTATTTCATATCTCATACTACTCTCCTTTGCTCTCATTTTCAGGCAAATTTGCTGATAAATGGGTATAGTTGATTTTATAAATGAAAATAAAATGGAATATCTTTTTACTAGTCATAGCATAGTCTCAAGTAAAGAGTGCTTGCTTATACCACGTAACTCTTCTGAAAATCAATATGAACTTACCTCCAAGACCAAGCTCTTTTAGAACTTGATAACCACCTGGCTGCAGAAGCTCTCCAACTATTCTGTCAGGCTCTTTTAAATCTCTCTCAATTACCGTCACCTTTCTTCCATCTCTGGAAAGCACTGTTGCCAAAGCAGAGCCAAGTACACCAGACCCCACGATGATAACTTCTGGATCATTTAGAGAAGGTGTTGACATAGAGGTAGCTGCTCCTATTAAAGTTGTTTCTGACATGTTGATTCCTTTTCTGTGCTGTTTAATTAAAAAAGCAATTATTTTCCAAATGTGTTGCCTTTATGTCATACTACAACCATACAGATGTGCTGAATTTTTGCATCTTGGACAAAAGCTGGACCCCAAACATTATTAGACCAAATGAACTACATTTTTAATTCCAGATCATATATAAAAATCAATGATATCACAATTATCAATTAAAGTATATATTATCCCAATAAAATTAAATATATATTCCTTTTTCCAAGCCAGGCATGGTGACGCACAATTGTAATTCCAGTACTTGGGAGGCTGAGACCGGAGGACACGAGTTCGCAGCCAGCCTCAGCTACATAGTGAGGCTCTCTGCAACTTAGTAAGACCCTGTTTCAAAGTAAAGAATAAAAAATAGGACTGGGGGTATAGCTCAGAGGTAGAATGCCCCTGGTCTCAATCCCCAGTACCACAAAAAAAAAAAGTGTGTGTGTGTATGTATATATTTTTCCCCCTTTTTCCAAATGTGGTATCTAGAAATTGTTGTTAAACATATTTAGAACTCTATACCAGGCCAAATATAATGCATGTCTATACAAAAGTTTCAAAGACATATTACAGGGCAAATTCTATCATTTCTTCAAATACCTATTAAGGATCTACCAGATGCAAATCTCTCACAACTTCTGATTTAACTTCATGTTACACACTAGCAACTTTTAGTTATTCCTAAAGATATTCTTCTTTATTTCCTCCTGGATTTTCCCTGGGAAACTCTATCTTAATCTAAAACCAGTTTGATAAAACAAATTGTCAGATCTTGGCTACAAATCTATTAACAATAAAATTATAGAACAAAATAACTCATACTACCTGTTAGGATTTGACGTTTATAATTTTAGTTCTTAGCGTATATTTGTCTCCTTCCTGCTCCCCCCCCCATCCTGATACTCTTAAGGGCCTAGTCAAGTGGTCCTCCAATTTAGGAACAAGAAGGAACATCAAACCTGTCAATGGTTGGACTAACATCAAAAATTTTACTTTGATCACAGAAGATGAAAAAGTCTTGATTTTTTTGTTGTTGTTATTTGTTTTTGAGGGAGTGTGGTACCGGAGCCCTTTTTTATTTTTTATTTTGAAACAGGGTCTCCCTAGGTAACAGAGTCTAGCTATGTTGCTGAGGCTGTCCTTGAACCAGTAATACTTACGTCACAGCCTCCCAAGAACTGGGATTACAGATGTGTGCCACCATGCCTGGCAAAAGCCCTGTTTGGGGGGATTTATGCCCACTGAGAATTACAATACATTTGAATTTTTTTTTCAATACTAGGGATTGAACCCAGGGGCATTCAACCTCTGAGCTATACCCCCAGCCCTATTTTTTATTCTTTTTATTTTGAAACAGAGTCTCACTAAGTTGTGGAGAGCCTCACTAAGTAGCTGAGGCTGGCCGTGAACCCAGATCCTCCGGTCTCAGCCTCTCAAGTACTGGGCACCCGCACACCCAGATCCTCTGGTCTCAGCCTCCCAAGTACTGGGTGCCTGGTACATGTTAGTTTTTAAAATGAGTAATTCAGTCTTGTAAACAGTATTTGTTCTTGGTAGGTGGATTCACAAATGTGAATACCTATCGGATATAGAATTGCAAAAATACACCTTCTTTGATTAATGATTAAGGTAAGACTAAATGCCATTTGAATAGGTTTAATAAAAGAATACACAATAAAGATGACAGCCAGGCATCCCAGTACTTGGGAGTCTGAGACAGGTGGATGGCAGGTTCAAAGCCAGCTTCAGCAACTTAGCAAGACCCTGTTTTAAAAGAAAAATAAAATAAAATAAACTAGGGCTGAATGTGTAGCTTGGAGGTAGGATGCCCCTGGGTTCAATCCTCAGTAACACAAAAATAAAAAATCAAAATTAAAGAAGTTGACAAAGTCTGAAATCCTCGAACTTTCATGTTCTGTGATTCTAATATTCACTCAGCATTCCTGGACCTCTATAACGGATTGGGGCTTTGTCCATTCCATGTTTCATAATATCTCTTACAAAAATATTTTTTGGTCCTTTACCAAGGAGAGAAGACAATAAAGTCTATTCTTCCCAGTAGTGTTTTTTAATGGCTAGAAAAACTGATTATATTTATGTTACTGTTCTGGGATCAGTTAGTTTTTCTTCTTAAAAGTTTCCTGTTTTACACATACACACACCATCCTGGAATAAAAGCTCTGGAGGAAATCAAATTATTCAGAGCCTGATCAATAGAGGAAATATAAATGGAAACTTAGTATTCAACAGACCACACTCACTCTCTAGTTTCTAAAGAGTAAAGAGAGAGCCTGAGGAATCCACAAAAATGGAACTAATATTGACTACTTGCAATCCAATTTTCCTACTCCAAAATTTTTCTACACAACATGATATTTACAGCATTCTAGTCACCTAGACTAGTGCTCAGTGGTCCTAAGTGAAGTTATCTCAGACAAAAATACCAGTTTTCAAATGGAAAATTTAAGATGCCCTGTCCCTCCATTGCCCATTCATCCAAGCCACACTTACCACAGAACAGTTGGCATTACTCAAAAGGTATACTTTGGTTAGGTTGAAGGCTATATACTACCTACCTTTATACTAACAGCAGTAGCTACTATTTATTAGATGATTGTGGACCAGACTTTTGGCAAACATTAAATCATTTAATTCCCTAAATACCAGCAAGGGTGGTGCCATTTCCATCTAACAGAAAAAGTAACTGATTTTACAGAAATTAAGCAATTTGCCAAAAGTCTCAGCCACAAGTGGTAGAGCAGAAATTCTAAACCAATTCCCTCTCTTCTACAAACCTTGCTGATCTGTACTGTGGATATAGCAAAAGAATGCAGATTCGGAACTCTACCTTACTTTGTAGTTCATTCATCTTAATGCTAAGCCATTATCATCCATGCCATGCTGGGTCTCCTGCAAGAGTCTCTTGCCTGATTTCCCTGCTTCCATTCTTGTAACCCTACAATCCATTCTCCACACCACAACTGGAATTTCTTTTTTAAAAGTAAAAATCAACCATCATTATTACTCCAATGCTTAAAACTTCCAATGCTCTTGAGTAAAAGTCCAAACACCCGTGTTGAACAGGCTCTTCATGAACTGGTCTCCTTGGTTCCCTTCAAAGGAGTCCTAACTTCACATGTATTTTAAGACCCAGCCTCTCATTTAGGAACATCACTACACTGTGAACGCCACTCAACTGTCCACCTGACCCTGGACACTACATTCATTTACCCACTGCTCCAATGATTTGGAGGAGGAGGGTTTTTTGCCCAAGGCTTTAAAATGTTGAGCATTTTTTTTTTTTTTTACTGCTTTTCAAATTGTTCTGTCACTTTCTCCAGTCAGCTGTCACTTTTTATAAGCAGTGGACTTACCTGCAGCATGTTTCTTTCTTCTCAGGTACAAATACAATCCTAAGCCAAGGATTTAAATAAAAAACTTTTTTTTTTCATCAGCAAAAGTGATTCTGTCCCCCTTCTAAAGGAAATTCTAACATTACACTTCGTGTTTCCTAATCAAATGGATATCCAACTCTAAGGATCAACTGGTGCTAAATTAAATGTTTTCAATCTTTTCTAATATCAAGGATGTAACCAAGGCACAGTACAGAGCTTTAAAAGTGTTTTCAACTAAATGAGAAATTATACTAGAGTATCTAAGCTGTCACCTTCCACCCTTTAAAGAAAACTTATACTTGAGTGACCTCGATCCTAGTTGTAAAGTAACACTTTGAAATCAACCTACCCTCCTGGACTCCAGCTGCTCTTTCTTTTCGGATCCAGGGGGTGACTTGGCCCAGAAGAAGCCAATAAGAGGCAGGGCTGAGAGAATATCCGAGAAGAGGGCGAACTGGGAGCCGCTCTGCTGGCGTCCTGGAAGGCCCGCGTTTCGGTGGCGACAGCGGTAGGAAAGCACCAGGCCCAGCGACAGGAAGACCAGCACGCACAAGAGGAGCTCCTTGTTGGCCAAAGTGACGATGTCCCCGCATTTCTTATAAAAATAGGTGAAAGTGGCAATGCCAAGAAAAGTCCACATGGTTCCCAAGGCTTCTTTGGTGGTACTGTTCAAGGCTGAGATTCTTTCCCCTCCGGTAGGATGTAATTAAAGGTGCTCCCAAAAATGTGGTACAAAAAGGAGCGCGAGGCACCGGGCCGAACTCCTGTAAACACCGTCCCAAGATTACAAGCCAGGCGAGATCAATTTTTTTTAAATCATATAAAGTTAGTATAAAAGTACCTGAAAGATAAGTTGTACAGAATTTAGAAAGCAATATTCAAATCCACCTGCTCTAACAGCTCCTGATTAGATGCTCTCCTCCTTTTTCAGACAATCCATTTATTCCTATTTTTTATGGGTTTCCGTGGGGGAGAGACGCGGGTGATGCTGTAGATTCTGCTGTTGGCTCGTGCTGGCGTCAATTTTCTCTTTTTTCTCTTCTCTCACCAGCAGCAGGTGCCCCTTCGGAAGGGGATGGGGGCGGGGGACCAGAGGAGCCTCGGCGCTGGAAAGCTGCGGTCTCACCTCTTGCAACAGCGATCGCCCGGCGTGGCCCCAAGGCGCCGGGGACCGCCACACCGCCCAGCCCACCCTGGGCGGCCTTCCCCAACAAAAGAGGCCGGGGACTCCGGGAGGGGCTCGGGGCCGGGACGGGCAGCGCAGCCCGGGAGCTCCCTAGCAGGCTCTGGTTTCACCAGCCCGCGACCTGGCTTCCTCGCCGGCGAACGGCCGTGTCCAGAGAGCCTCCCTCAGACCGCGGCGGCTCCCGGCGGCCTCCTCGCCAGCATCCCACGCGGGCGGCGCGGCCCTTCCCCAGCGCGGCGCTTCCGCAGTAACCAGAGTAACCGCCGCGCGCTCTCCCCTCGCCCGCCGGCTCCGCGCGCCTCGGCTCCCCGGGCCGGCCCCACCAAGGGACCAGGGGGCGGGGCTCCAGGGACCGGCCCGCCCCGGCCCGCTGCGGCCCCGCCCCACGGCGCCGCTAGCCAATGAGAGCGCGCACCGCACGGTAGGCCGAGGTGGCGCTATAGCGCGTTTGGCCAATCGCAGGCGGCGCAGCCCGCGCGGCGGCGCCCGGAGAGGCGCTAGGGCGATGTTGCGTGGTGTAGGGTGGAGACGTGGGGGTGGGCGTCGGCGGCCGGTGGGCGGGTGGTATGGCCGGCGCCGGCTCGGCTCGGCTCTCGGTGGGACCCGCGTCCTACCCTAGGTGTCGGGGACCCAAGTGGGTTCCTCCTCGCAGCCCCGGGCCCCGGGAGTCTTACCTGGGGAAGATGGAACTCAGATTGAGGAGAACCCCGCCTCACGTCGGAATGTGTCCATTGATGCGCGAGCAATGCGCGCTTCCTAGGTGCTAGCCCCGGGGGCAGACGCACACCCAGCCTTGGTGTCCTGAGTCAAATCTGGAGAGAGGGCGGGGGAAGCGCCCTGAGTACATGAAGAACGTGACAGGCAGCTCGAGTGTGGTCCCACATGGTCTAGCGGTTAGGATTCCTGGTTTTCACCCAGGCGGCCCGGGTTCGACTCCCGGTGTGGGAACGCGGAATTTTTTTCAAGGGGAAAAAAAAAGCAAGAAAAACTGAACCTGGAAGAATTAGTGGGCAATTGCCAAAAGAGGAGAAGCCAGGTGCTAGGCTAAAAAGACGCTGCTGAGCATAGCTCCTGTGCTCTCAAGAGGGCAGGACCCAGGGGACAGGACGACAGCAAAAAGATCAAATAAGCAGAGCTGTGTGCTAAGGCATCCTGTGATGGATGAGAAGAGGTTACCTGAATCGGGAGATGGGACCTAGTGGATGGAAGGAAGCTGGGTTATTGGGAACCTGTCCTGGAAGGAGATACTGAGGTCTTCCTCTCTCAGCTTCCCAACCTTCCATCACCACATCAACAAGTTTCCTTTGCATGTGCTTCCACCATGATATATGTATGGCCTTTCACAGGCCCAAAGCCAATGGTGCCCAGGCACCACGGACTGAAACCATGAGGCAAGGTAAACCTTTCCTTCTTTTAAGTTACCTCAGGCATTTTGTCCCAGCAAAGGAAAGCTAGCACAAGTGACCTGACAAAATCAGTTTATGAGTGATAAAACCAGAAGTTAAACTGCTCTCCAAATCTGTGTTCCCCAATGCTCTTATTATCAATAAATGCCCTGACTTTCCTGTTATAAAACCAATACTTTTCCCAACAATATTTCTCAATAAATTGGCATTTGAAATATATGTCAAATTAAAAAGAACTCAAGAGAATCAATTCAATGTGTGGGAAATTACTTTCCTGATAATTCTTCAATGAACTCCTAATTGGTATCTATGAGTTCCTATGTTGCTAAAGTCATAAATGATACATCATTTATAACTGACAATAGACGAGGATGCAATATCACTAGGATGATTGTTTCTTGCTTAACCTTGTATTTGAGATTATCCTGAGGACTTTTTTTCTTATTAAATAGGTAAAGTTTTAATCCCTTAAAAGCAATCTTCATGTGTTTGTATCTCCACAAAATTCTCCTACAGTGTCAGGTCCTCAATTTTTGGGGCAGCTGAAAATCCTCTCCTGAATTTGTGACAAATGAAGCATTTGTAATACCTAGGATAGAGTACTGGCTGAATGCCTGTATTTTCTGAACTGTATTAAATGTTACACAAGCATTGCTTAAATATTTTTGAATCTTGACATAGCAACTTTATTCAAAAACAAAAATCTGTCACTTAGGCCTGAACTGAAAACAATGAAATGTAATACAAAATCATTTATTGGCATAATAATAGTGTTGTACAGTAGGTCCATGAGAAACACTTCTATAATCATGATGAAAGCTAACATACTTATGTATAGACAGCATTCTAAGTGCTTTCTTCTTCCTGGTACTGTTTTTTAGTCTCCTTTTCCGCACAGAGCAGTGGGCATATAGCTGATGCACAGCAAGGTCTGAATCTAAGCCCAGGAAATCTAGCTGAGGAATCTGGGAATGTTTGTTTTTCTTTTAATTCTCACACAAGATTAGTTATCTTAAATAAACAGAAAGCATACATGATGTCCTTATTCCCTTGCTTAGATATCTGTTGGCCTAGTTTGGCACACCAGGCCCTGACTTACACCTTTTTAACTTGTTTGTTTTTTGTTTTTGTTTTTGTTTTTGTTTTTTGCGGTACTGGGGATTGAACTCAGGGGCATTCTACCTCCGAGCTATACCCCCAGCCCTATTTTTTATTCTTTATTTTGAAACAGGGTCTCACTAAGTTGCTGAGTGCCTCACTAAGTAACGCCTTTTTAAAAGTGCCATTCTCAATGCTGGGAAAAGCTTTGACCCCTTTCTTCAATTATCCATTCCTTAAGACCCAGATTTTAATCGTTTCTTTTCCTCCAAGTTTTCATAACTCTACCTCTTTATTGTAGCAGTCACCAAAATTTCAATGTATTGAATACAATTTTCCCTTTCTGCACTCTATCCCTATCCCTCCCCCCCCCCCGCCACCTTGTTGGTAGCAAACAAAGCCATTCCTTTTTTTATATGATGTTTTTATTTGTAATATATTAGATCAGAATCCTCAAAACCTTCTTGCTGCCGGGCGTGGTGGCACACGCTTGTAATCCCAGCATTTGGGAGGCTGAGACCAGAGGATCCAGGTTCGCGGCCAGCCTCAGCTACCTAGTGAGGCCCTCCACAACTTAGTGAGACCCGGTTTCAAAATAAAGAATAAAAAATAGGGCTGGGGGTGTAGCTCAGAGGTAGAATGCCACTGAGTTCAATCCCCAGTACCGCAAAAAAAAAAAAAAAAAAAACCTTCTTGCTCATGGTTCACCTCATCTAACAATTTTAACTCTCACCATTTCATTGTTCAAAATCCCTCAGCACTTACAATCTTTTACAAATTCTAGTTAAAAGTGATAGAACCAATTATGTTAATGTGGAACTCTATTTTCGTTTTCTTTGCCTCCTTCAGTACTGCCCATCAAGACATAATTAGAGTGTCCATCAATCCCACCTAATGAAATAAATATGAAGTGTCTGCTTCATGTCAGGAACCATGTTTGGTCGGTGCTGAGAATAAAGCGACACATAAAGTAGTACCTGTCATTTTGGGGTTGTGAGTCTAATGTGAACGCAGCAGTCAGAAGTAACTAAGATGCTTCAACAAATAAATAAGAACAAGCAGATGTTACTCTAGAGAGTAAGAAGCTATAAACAAAACCAGGGGTCAAAGAAGGCTGACCAGAGGGAACTACTTTTAAGCTGATGTTATAAGAATTAGTAGGAGTAACCAGTATAACCTCTGTCAATGTCAGTGATCACACTTTATATTTTTCCTCCTCTCCCTCTGGGTGTTTGTTCTTCTTCCTCTCCCTTAGTACAACACTTATGCAAGCAGCCAACAATACAGGTTTGTCACTGTTGATGGCAGTATGATTGGGAAGACAAGGGTTCTACTCTTCTGAGTTGTCCAATTTGATATCTTTTCATAAGCCTCAATTTTGCTTTTTCCTCAACATCAGTTGAAAAAAACTAAAAGATACTCATTCACCTGCCAAACTTGATTTTAAGTTACTATCCCAGCTTTGGGCTACACTTTGTTTTCTGAATTAGGTGGCAATATATATTGAAGTAGTGAACCCCCTCCTTATCCAATCCTCATTCTTCCTCTTGGTACCACCAGGCTGTCTTGTTTCTCTTAATTTTTAAAACAGCTCCTAATGATATCAGTTGGAATTCTGCCTAGTGCAGAACAAGGAAAAAAATTAAGGTTTTTGTTTTGTTTTGTTTTGTTTTTCCAGACAGGCCCAACTCTTGGCCCCAGGGAACGAGTGGTTATTTCCTCTCTTGGGGAAGGAAGTAGAGGCGAGCTTTTCCAGGCGTTCCAACCTAGGAAAAGGATGGGTGTGTCCAGGAGGATGGGGCCGGAAGAGCCAGGTGACCATTCAGAGGGGCTCCTCCACATCCACACTGCAGGGTGTGGGCAAGAGTCATCCCCCTTGCGGCAGCAGCTCTTGCATCAAAAGATGCACAAGGAGGCACGTGCTGGTGTTCACAAAGAGGAAGGGCAGTGGGTGCCCCAAGTGAGGGGGTAGAGCCAGGGTAGCCGACGCCTGCCCAGTACAGTAAAGTTCATAAGGCCTGGCTAGTGTGACTCTTCTCCCAGGAACGGCCTGAGCATTGCTCCATCTGATGCCTGGTCCCTTAAATAACCATCTCAAACTGTGACCCTTCACTGTCCGCTAATCTTCTGGACTTGCGTGGGTGGTTTGGGCTGGCTTCGGTGGAGGGCTCATCACTGGCAGGGCCGGTGACCCCGGGAATGGTAGGCAGGTCCTTCTGGGGTGTTTTGGCCACAGGTAAGTTCTGACACTCCATCAGGAATTTCCAGTCCGGTAGTAGACGATCCTGGTCCTTCCTGGAGTGGTGCTGAACAGTTCAGCATGCCACCAGGGGTGGCGCTGTAGTCCCCCCTGGTGGGGACTAACCCTAACCCTGCCAGTGGCTGGAATAGCCCAGCATGGGTGGCAGCTGGCCCTGGACTTGGTCTCCAGCTCCCAGCACTCTCAGCCCTCTCAGCCCTCCAGCGACCCTCTGGCCCAGCCCAGGCCACCCTTTCAGCCCCTAAGTAGTTGTTATAATGACTTAACCTAATGTGAATCTTATTAGATCCTTAGTGAAGGTGGGGAAAGGAAGAAAGGGATTATTAAATGAAACAAAACTACCTTAAAGCAAGTTTTTATCATTGATGTATTAGTCTTGAACTACTATAATGCCATTTCCTTACAAACTACTTTTCCTCCCCCATGAAAATGTATTTAACAAAATTGTTTCACCGGGGTAATTTGAACTGATAAACATTTTTGGAAAGCAACTAAGCACTATGCCTTTTTAAAACCTTTTATGTCCTTCAATTCAGTAACTCTGATTCTAGAAATTCACACTAAGGAAATAAGTAGACATGTATTCTAAAGAAAAAAACAACCCTGCAAGCCGGACATGGTGGCGCACACTTGTAATCCCAGTACTTGGGAGGCTGAGACTGGAGGATCCAGGTTTGTGGCCAGCCTCAGCTACTTAGTGAGACTCTCTGCAACTCAGTGAGACCCTGTTTCAAAATAAAGAATAAAAAACAGGACTGGGGGTGTAGCTTGGAGGTAGAATGCCCCTGAGTTCAA
>PVLC010011579.1:0-46669 GCA_004027655.1 Graphiurus murinus | reverse complement strand
GTTTGCATAGATGCCTTCATTTCGATTATTTCATCTTTTACTTCCTTCAATGCTTCTGTTTGGTTTCTCTTTAGGTCTTCGAATTCTCTGTTCATTTGTTCCTTTATGTCTTCCTTTATTTCTTTAAAGCTCTGCCTACATTCTTTCTGAAAATTCTGTATTGTTTCTAGTATTAAAGCTCTGAATTGTTCTTCTGGTAATCTCTGCCATTCTGGATTGGTGAGATCTGTTATTGAGGGGTTGTGGTGGCTCATTGTTTCTTTGTTGTTTCTCCTTCCCATAGTTTCCCTGTTAATCGATTTGTATCTTTGCAAGTTTTCTTGTCCAATCTCTGTAGTTGAGGTTTAGGGGTGACAGGGTGTATTCAGAGATAGAGTTTGGGTGAGAGGTCGCCGTGATAGGTGCAGGGATAGGGTAAAGAAGGGGGTAAAGATTAGAGATGGTAGATATTGATATTTGACAGGAAAAAGAGGAAAAGAAAAGATAGGAGGTAAAGTATAGCAGAGAGGAATATGGGGGGGCTTGTTAAAGGGGTACAGAGGGGGTTCAATGACCTAAGCGAGAGATAACAAAGCAAGTATTCATCCAAATAAACATAAACAAATCAAAGCAATAACAGAGTTTAGACAGATCAAAATTGAAAACTTAACGCCAAAAGAGAATGAAAAAAAACATAAAAAAACAAAACCGAAAACCAAAACCAAAAAAAACAAAACAAAACAAAAAAATAAAAAATAAAAACAAAAAAAAGAACAAAAACTCCAATATCTACAATTAGCAGTCATTAAAACCAAGCTCTGCTAGATCGTAAGTACCTAGCTTAAATTTTCACGTGTGTCTTTGGTGTTTTTAATTTATTTACTTATTTTAATTTGCTCTTTCAGAGTTTGGAATATGTTACTCCAGACTCTCCTGGCTTTCATGACTTCATTTGGGAGGTCTGGAGTGATTCTAATTGGTTTGCCTCTATATGTCACTTGGCTTTTTACTTTTGTTGCCTTTAAGATTCTCTCCTTAGCCTCTACATTAGTCAACTTGATTATTATGTGGCGTGGCGAACCTCTTATTTGGTCTTGTCTTGAGGGAGTTCTGTATGTTTCCTGTACCTGTGTGTCTACTTCTCTTTCTATGTTTGGAAAATTCTTTGCTATTATTTATTTGAAGAGATTGTTTATTCCATAAGTTTCAACTTCTAATCCTTCTTCTATGCCTATTATTCTTAGGTTAGCTCTTTTAAAATTGGCCCAGATCTCTTAGATGCCCAATTCATACTGTCGTATTTTTTTTTCTAAATTATTTACTATAGATTCATTTTTGGTATGGTAATGCTCTAAGAGTGATGTTCTGTTTTCCATGTGATCTAATCTGCTGTTTATAGTTTGTATCGATGCCTTCATTTTGATTATTTCATCTTTCACTTCCTTCAATGCTTCTCTTTGGTTGCTCTTCAGGTAATTGAATTCTTTGTTTATTTGTTCCTTTATTTCTTTCTTACTTCCCCTACTTTCTTTCTGAAAATTCTTTATTGTTTCTAGTATTACAGATCTGAATTGTTCTTCTGGTAATCTCTGCCATTCTGGGTTGGTGAGATCTGTTATTGAGGGGTTGTGGTAGCTCATTGTTTCTTTGTTATTTTCCCTTCCCACAGTTCCCTTGTTCTTAAATTTATATCTTTGCTGTTCTTGCAAGTTTCCTCATCCAATCTCTGCAGTGGGAGTTTAGAGGTATCTGATGGTATATACAGGGACAGGTTGTGTTCAGTGATAAAGTTTGGGTGAGAAGTCACAGTGATGAATGCAAGAATAGGGTAAAGAAAAGGGTATTTTCCAGCAGAATAAGAGGTTGAGTGTGTTGAGGTGATATTTTGTAAAGATTAGAGATGGTAGATATGTTGGGAGATTCTGGTAGTCAATATAGAGTTTTGAGTGTGGAAGTATGAGACTGTCTTGATATGAGACAGGAAAAAGAGGAAAAGAAAAGATAAAGTGTTGCAGAGAGGAATATAGAGGGGAGACGGAGGGGGGGAGGCTTGTAAAAGGGATAAGGAGGAGATTCAACAAACTACACAAGAAATAACAAAGCAACCAATAATCCAAATAGACATAAATAATTCAAGGCAATACAAAATGAAAACAGTAAAAACAGATAAAACTTAACCCCCCCCAAAAAAACCCCCAAAATCTAAAAACAACAACCAGCCACTAAAACAAACACTCTGCTAGTTCATAAGTATTGAGCTTAAATTTTCGTGTGTGTCTCTGGCATTTTTATTTTCTCTGTCAGTGCAGGCAGGGGGTTTCATTGGTGCTTCTCCTGCTGCTAGCTTATGTCTCTGGGCTCTCCACAGGGCCTGACTGCGTGTCTCTCCCTGCCTTTGCTGATGGCAGGAGTGCTGTCTAAATGCAGGCCTTTTCAGATGCCCTATGTGCACTGGGTTCTTCCGCACTTCTGTTCCTGTCTAAGTTCTAGAAGGGTGAGTGTCTGAGTCTATCCTTTGTATAGTGGTCCCTGCACCCCAGGGGTGCTATCCAACTTACGGATCCCTGCTGTTCGGCCTGCTTCACCTCTGGTTGCTGGGGGTGCAAGAGGTCACTGACGATCCGGATAGCTGTCAGGAAGTTGGCTGGGAGGGGCAGGTGGCAAGATAGCGGCCGCTGTTTCACAGTGATCACCAGCTCCCCTGTTCCTCCTGGGCTCTGTTTAGTAGTTCCTGTAGCCCCACTCACGTTTCAGCTACTCTGCTTCTCTTTCCTTTTGTCAAGAAGCTGCATTCTTGGCTGTCTTGTTTTAAGCTCTGCTGTGCATTCAGTCACTGTTCTGTCTCCGGAGCGGTGCACAGGGGCAGACCCATTGTCCCACGCATTCTGGTCACTGTGGCTGGTGCGGGGATCCCTGCCTGGGTAGGGCGTCAGGTCCTGGAAGTGCTCTGCTCCATGCCTGTGGACCTGGGCTTTTCTTTGATGGTAGACTCTTTTTTGCTGTTTCAATCTCTTTGATTGCTATTGGTCAGTTTAAATTTTCTATATCTTCTTGATTCAATTTAGGAAGGTCGTGTCTAGAAATTGTCAATTTCTTCTAGGTTTTCCATTTTGTTGGAGTATAGTTTTCCAAAGTAGTTTCTGATAATCCTCTGGATTTCCATGCTGTCTGTAGTAATATCAACTTTTTTTGTTGTTGTTGCGGTACTGAGGATTGAACTCAGGGGCATTCTACCTCCGAGCTACACCTCATCCCTATTGTTTATTCTTTATTTTGAAACAGGGTCTTACTAAGTTGCAGAATGCCTCACTAGGTAGCTGAGACTGGCCATGAACTCAGATCCTCCCATCTCAGCCTCCCAAATGCTGGGATTACAAGTGTGTGCCACCACACCTGGCTTAATATCAACTTTTTAATCTCTTATTTTGGTAATTTGATTGATTCTCTCTTTCTTTTGGTTAGGTTGGCTAGTGGTTTATCTATCTTGTTTATTTTTTTTGAGAAACTAGCTTTTGGTTTTGTTGAATTTTATGGTTCTCTACTTAATTGATTTTTTATTTGATTTTAATGACTTTCTGTCTTCTATTGACTTTGGGATTAGAATGTTCCCATTTTTCAAGGATTTTGAGGTGTGTAAGTTTATTTGATGATTTTCTGTTCTTCTTATGTAAGCACTCAGTGCTATGAATTTTTATCTTAACACTGTCTTCAAAGTGTCCCAGAGATTTTGATATGTTATGTCTCTATTTTAGTTTATTTATAAGAATTTCTTATTTTCCCCTCATTTCTTCTATGACCCATTTCTCATCCACTAGTGTAATGTCCAGTCTCCATGTGTTTATGAGATTTCTCTGGGTAATCTTAAAGTTTATTTCTAGTTTTATTCCATTGTGGTCTGAAAAGATGCAAGGGGTTATGTCATATTTTTTGAAATTACTGGTGCTTGCCTTGTGGGCCAGGATATGGTATATTTTGGAGAAGGTTCTGTGAGGAGCTGTAGTTGGGTGGAATATTCTGTGTGTCTAGTAGGTCCATTTGGTTTATGGTGTTCCTTAGGTCTGAGTCATCTTTATTGACCTTTTGTCTAGAAGATTGATCTAGTGGTATAAGAGGAGTGTTGAAGTTTCCCAATACCATTGTATTGCAACTTATGTGTGATTTAATATAATGAAGAGTTTTTTTATGAAAGTGGTTACACCCACATCCTCTTGTTGAATTGTTCCTCTTACCAGTAAAAATGACCTGCTTTGTCTCTTCTAATATGTTTATGCTTGAAGTCTAATTTGTCTGATATCAGAGTTGGTTCTCCTGCTTGTGTCCAAGTTCCATTAGCATGGATAACTTGCTCCAGTCCTTAACCTTTAGTTTGTAAATATCTTTACTTGTAGGGGGTGTTTCCTGCATACAATATATAGATGGACTATGATTTTTAATCCATTTTGCCACCACCTTATGTCTTTTGATTGGGGAGTTGAGGCCACTGATATTCAGTGTGATTATTGAGAGATGATTTTTAATTCCTATATATTTTGAGTTTTAACTTCTGTTTGAGATAGTTTGCTCTTTTTTTCTTAGTTGTTTCTTTGATGGAAATAATTGTTTCTTTGGTTCTGGTGTTTATTTATTATTTATTTTTGTGATCTATCTCTTTGAGTATTTTCTCTAGTCCTGATTTGGAAGACATCAATTTTTTCAGCTTCTATTTGTAATGGAAGACTTTTATTTCCCCATCAAATTTGGAAGATATATTTTGGTGGATATAGTAGTCTTGCCTCAAAGTTTTTTCTTTCAGAGTTTGGAATATGTTACTTCAGGGCCTCATGACTTTCATGATTTGGTTGGAGAAGTCTGGAGTGATTCTTATTGGTTTGCCTCAGAATGCCACTTGGTCTTTTACTCTTGTTGCCTTTAAGATTCTCTCCTTGGCCTCAAAGTTAGTCTATTTGATTATTATGTGGAGTGGTGAATATTTTCTTTGATCTTGTCTAGTGAGGGTTCTATATGTTTCTGTACCTGTGTGTTGATCCTGTTTTCTATATTTGCAAGATTTTCTGATATTACTTCTCTGACAGGATTTTTGATTGCTTTGGTTTCACCTTATATCCCCTCTTCTTTTTTTTTTTAGCATGGATTTTTATACATTTCTTGGGTACAACAGGGTTAATTACACATTTTTGTTGGGTACAAGCTAGTACAGGTAAAGACATCCATGCACATATTTCTCATTAACCCTTCCCCAATTCCCAGCCACCCTCCCCCTATCTCCTGGTCAGTTTTATATCCCCTCTTCTATACCTATAATTCTTAGGTTTGCTCTTTCAAAGTTGGCCCTCTTCAATGTGCAATTCGTGGTGTTGAATTATTTACTATGCATTCATTTTTGGAGTGGTCATCTTCCAAGAGTGACATTCTGTTTTCCATGTTGTCTAGTCTACTGTTGGTGGTTTGTATTGATGCTTTCACTTCATTTATTGCATCTTTCACTTCCTTCAGGGCTTCTTTTTCATTCCTGTTCAGGATGTCATATTCTTTGTTTATTTGATTCTTCATTTCTTTCAGGCTCTCTCTGAACTCTTTCCAGAAATCCTGTACCATTTCTACTATTAAAGTCCTGAATTGTCCTTCCGGCAACCTCTATAATTCTGTGTTGGCAGGTTCTGTTGTTGTGGGATTGTGGGAACTCATTGTTTCCTTGCTATTCTTTTTTCTCATGATTCAGAATTCTTAAGTTTATATCTTTGTTGCTTTTGATAGCTCTCTTTTCCTTCACAGATTTCCTATGTCTAATCTCTCTCCATTTATAGTATCTTATTATAGAGGTGGATATTTACTTTGAGGTATGACTTAGAAATGAATAGCCTCTACTATATGGGTATTCACAACTTTCTGTTTTGTTTTTACTCACTTTTAAATATGAACTTTGAAGCCTATGTCCTGTATCACCCCACTATTGTTATGCCTGTAGACAATCAGTACTGGGTTGCAATTACTCCAGGGCTTCGTCTGCCTACTACAATATTGATGCTGTGGGGTTCCAGGTGTTAAGGTCTGGGGACCTGTCTGTCACCTCCATAATAGAGAGTAGACTCAGAGGTGTGAGCAGAGCAATTTGTACCCTGTGCATTTTTAAACTTTAATGTTCAGGGTTTGGGGCAGTTACATCTGCCAGCTGTGATTAGTTTGACCTTGGTGTCTGGCAGTCCTTTCTGGTACTTAACCTATCTGGTCCAACCTCAGAAGCAGGGCTTTAAAGGAGTCAGTTGGTATATACAAGAGCAAATTTTGTTGTATTCAATGGTGAAGGAGGAAAGAGCTATCATAAGGAATAAGTAGAGAATAAGGAATAAGTAGAGAATAGAATCAAGTAGAATAAGAGTTTGAGTGTAGTTAGGTAGTATATAGTAAAGATTAGAGATAGTGAAGATAAAGGAGAATCCTAGTAGCCAATATATAATATTTAGGTAGAGCGATACAAAATGGATGGAATACAAAGTACTAGCAGACAGGTTCACTTGGAGTTTGACAGACAAAATAGAACACAGACAATCTCTTGTATGTACACACACAAGAAGAAAGGAAGAAAAAGAGACAAAAAATAAAAAAAGGAACCTTAAGAATTTTTTATTTCAGAGTGAGTAAAGTTTCTTTGTTGGAATAGAGCTGCTTTCTCTTGTGACTTTGGAGGTTTCCTTTCTGGGATTTTTTTCTTGATTTGAGTCTTGCTTAGAAGAGATGTGAAAGTTGTTTAGAAGCTCTTGTTCAAGCCTTCTTTCCTGCCTGCTCTGTCTCCTACTTTGTTAAAGATGCAGATTAGGGAGGGAGAGGCAGTAAAGGTCTGGCCCCTGCTGGTTGCTGGGAGGAGGCTCTGCTAGGCTGGGGGTTAGGGGTGTGGCTCAGGGAGCTTAACTAGCATTCACTAGGGTCCTAGGCTCAATCCCCTGCTCCACAAAAGAAAGAAAAAAAGAAAAAAGGAAGGAGATAAGGGGAGAGATAGGAAAGAGGGAAGAAAACCCTCAAAATGGGTAAAAAAAATTATATAAATATACAAGTATAGAGCAGCAGCAAAAAACAAAGAAACATACAGAACAAAAGGTGAAGAGAGGAAAAAAGCCCTTGCACTTGGGCTCTGGCTCCCTCTTGGGTCTCTATGGATATTTTCAGCCTTTTAAGTTCCACTTATTAGAGTAGGTTCTTGAGCACATTCCAAGTATTCTCACTTGCTTGGTAACCTATAGCAATGATGATAATCTACAGCTTTATATTTTAGTCTGCAGTGAGTGAGACCTTGGCTCTGTGTCTCTCCCTGCCTGCATAGGTGCTGAGTGCCACTGGGGCCCCTCCCAGTGCAAGTGTGGGACTCCCTTCTCTCCACAGAGAAGGCTGGGTTGGTCTGTTTCTTTCAGACCTGATGTAATCCTCAGAGTTCCATGTGCAGCATGCAGCCACAGTCTGCTTATGTCCCCACTCCTTTTTTTTGTGTGTGTGGGGCTATTTTCAGTTACCCCATGAGGATGCTGTACTCACCTTTGTTACCTGATGCACGGCAGATTGGGGGTTGGGATGGAGGGGGAACATGGATGGGGCTGTCCTTCTCTCTCCTGTCATTGAGGGGCTGTGTGTTTCTGTGGCTGGTGATCTTGATGTCTATGAAGTAGGTTTTAAGTTGATGAGTATAAGATCTTTTGGTTCTTCCAAAAGTTCCTGCTGGTCCATGGACCCAGTCTGTGGCTATTGTTCTTATATCTCTGGTTGGTTGCTTTTCCCCTTCTTTCCAGCCTGAGTGTTTAAAAATGGGTTTGTAAGTATTGTTGAGTTTCTTTGTCTTTAGTACCCACCTCCCATGAGGGTAGTATGGGTTGTATAGAATGCTGCTCAGTTCAAAGCTCCCTGGGACGAGGTAGAGATAGGTTTGTCTAGGGGTCCTCAGCCATCATCTTTCTTCTGTCTCAGTTCTACCATTTTATTGTTTGTTGTTTCTTCTATTTTTTCCTCTGTTACCCTTTTCTGCTTTCTTTGGGATTATTTGAATATTTGTTAGTATCCCAGTCTACTGTGGTTTAATGTGGAGAAACAGTTTCCAGCCTTGAATGCAGGCTCTATCTGAGACATAAATGAGGTTAGATACTATGTTTGCTGATATACTTGGAAAACCAAGTGTGAGAAAAAGCAGACTTTTTCTATAGCCACATAGTGTTCTGCTGGAATTTATTCTTATGAAAAGGAAGCAAGCTTCTTGGCATGGTAACTGGTAAACTGTGTTCTTTATTTCTAACAGTTTGAGTACAGACTAGTCTGGGAAAAGAAGAAGAAGATTTATTACAAGGAGACTTTAAACAAAGGGGGTTTATAAATTGAAATATTATTGCATTTCTACCTGAGTTACACAGAAAAGCTTGTAACACAAAATATCTTATGATTTTATGAAAGAAAGCCTGTCTATTGTTTTTCTGCCTATAAGTATCAATCTGAAGCTTTCAATAAACGTGCAGTTGCTGAACCTGTCGTGCTCTGCATCCCCTGTGTCCTGCGGACCCTTGCCCAGGGAACCCAATGCACTAGATGTTGACAGTTTAATATCTATCTACATATATGTACATAGAAATAAACATATTTATTTATTTTAGAGCTTGTAGTGATTATATATGTATATATATGCATTATATATATCCATTCAACTAGGATATATATATATATATGTATATATACACACAATTTGTGTAATATATTCAATTTTTCTGAATTTACTTAGAATTAATGTTTTATCATTTGAAGTGGAATATGCTGATCTTACCACAGGAGGAGGAGGAGGAGGAGGAAGAGGAGGAGGAGGAGGAGAAGAAGAAATAAATGGAAACAACTTATGATTATGAAATGGAAGAAAATCTTGTTAAAATGGCCATATTGTCCCAAGCAATTGGCTGATAAAATGCAATCCCTGTCAAAATCCCAATGGAATTGGGTTTTCACAGAAATAGAAAAAAATCAATCCTAAAATTCACATGGAACCGCAAAGGAAACTGAATAGCCAAAACAATATGAGAAAGAAAAAGAAAGCTGGAGGCTATACATTTACTAATTACAAAGCTGCAGTAGCCAAAACAGTATGGTACTGTCGTGGGGCAGCCACATAAGCCAATGAATAGAAGAGAGAGCTCCGAAATAAATCCATGCATGGAGAGTCAACTGATCTTTGATCACAAAAATATGTGACAGGAAAAGAACAGTCTCTTCAACAAATGGTGCTGGAAAAATTGGATATCTATGTGCCAAAATCAACTCAAAATGGACTGAAGACTTAAACATAAAATGTAAAACGTTAAAACATATGGTAACACCTTCTTGACATGGGTCTGGCAATGATTTGTTGTATATGACACCCAAAACAACAAAAGAAAAAATAGACAAGTGGGATTATTATCAAACTGAAAATCTGCACAGCAAAGGAAGCAGAGTGAAAAGACAATCTGTGAAATAGGGAATATGCTTGCAAACGATACATCTGAAATGGGCTTAATATTCATAAAAAACTGAAAGCCTGTCATATGCTACGTGGAGGAACCCTGATGACATTACACTAAAGGAAATAAGTAAATTATAGAAGGAAAAATACCAAATGATTCCACTTGTATTAGGTCTCTAGACTAGTCAAAGCCATTGAAGCAAAAAGTATAATGATGGTTACCAGGGACTGGGAAGATGTATATGACTTGAATGATGAGGGAGGCTGTACATTTTGTATATTTATATATAGAAAACTTGGGAGCTTCTGTACCATGGGTTTCAAGTTTCAGCTGTGCAAGTTGAATGCATTTATAGAGATCTGTTTTATGACATTGTGCTGCTGTTACTGAACCCAAGTCATTTTCCTCACTGTTTCAGAAAGACCCAAGGAATCATGTCCAAGTCATTCAGGCAAGGACAAAGTTTACTTGGGTAAGTCGGCAAGACCAAGAGGATGGTTGATAAGCATCCTGAAAGACCATCTAAACTTAATACAGATTTGAAGCTCCTTTTATTTAGGAAGAGATGATTGAGGAAAGCTGATAGCTGGTGATATGTTGATTTGCATCAGTCTTGAATGGGGAACAGAGGGTTTAGGGAAGTTTTGGGTGCTGCAGTTTAGATGGTGAATGAGGTCTACATGCTCAGAGAGGCAAATAATTTTCTAGCAAAGGATAATCACAAGCTTGGCTATGCTTTCAGTTAACAATACTGTAATGTATGCTTAAAATTTTATTAGCCAGGTGTAGTGGCACATACCTGTCATCCCAGTACTTGGGAGGCTGAGACAGGCGGCTCACAAGTTCAAGGCAAGCCTCAGCAACTTAACAAGGCCCTCAGCAACTTAGTGAGACAGAAATAAAATAGGTCTGGGGTCATAGCTTGGAGCTAGAATGCTTCTGGGTTCAGCTTCCAGGACCAAAAAAAATTTTTTTTATTAGGAGAGTGGATCTCATGTTATGCATTTTTATTCTAATAAAAACAAAGGTAGAAGTTAGAGATAAATGGATAGGATGGACATCCAAAGATCCTGCAATAAATGTGTGTACTAATTCAGACTTACTGTAGTGTTTATCACTTGGGGGTAGTGTTTTAAGGAAACTTTCACTTCCTAAATATTGACATCTTCTACCTGATCCTATATGATTACAGGAAAACAAGTGTTTCCTGTTTGAGAAAAGATGAAAAAGGTTCCTGGCTTTACTTGCTTCTCCTTAGAGCATCTGGCTGCTCCTTTCTCTGAAGATTGGAAGGCTCAAGGGATGTATCCGTCACCTCTCATTTTGTTTACTGCTTTGTCCTGTGTATTTATTTATCTTCTATCCCCAGCTGGATTGTAAGTTCTTTACTGTAAGATAAATTTCTTCTTCCAGGTCTCCAGGGAACCCAGGGCTGAGAATTTAGGTGGGGCACAATCATTACTGATTAAATGATTTATAGAGTGGCCTATTTACCAGCAGGTTCTGGGGGGAGGGACTAATGTGTGGTCACTTACTATCAATCCATTTCTCAAATAATACTATAATTTTTCTTATCATTTTATGATAATAGAAAACTCCAAAAACTGAAATTTTAGGAAGACCTAAGTAGTAGGAAGCAAGTAATTAATCAAAGCATGACCTACTAATGTCGGTCTGTAGTGTTTCCATTGGGCAAATCTGCCTCTTAAAGAACTTCTGCATGTTCATTAACATTATTACAATTTAGATTCAAAAGTCCTTCCTGGTGGTCTGTAGGGTTTATATTCAAGTTCTTAATGCCTTAATTATCCAAAGAATCCATTCTAAATTTTCCAAAAGCACATCTTCGGGGGGAAAATAACTCTAAGGGGTGTTGTGTGGTTGACTATATTAACTTACACCACACTTTTTGCTTCTCAAAGTCTTTTCACCTGTATCATATACATTCAAAGTGAAAAGGACCCTTGATGCCCTCTCTTCATTCCCTTTATCTAGGTAGGAGAACTGAGGCCTAAGGTGGTGAGTGCTTTTCTAGGACATGTAGGTACTAAATAGCAGCTCCCACCTAGAACCCAGGAAGACTGACTCTTCATTTTACCACTTTTCCAGGTCACTTTGAAAATTTTGTTTCTTTTACAGGTTATTACTATTTGACTGGTAGTATTGTCAGGACAAATCAGTTAATTGAGCAAGTTGTAAAACATTTCGATCAATATGTCTGTTTCACTGAGAATGAAGGTGGAGGATGCTTTATGGAAAAGATGTTAGATAAAGAGTTTGCGGTGGCAGGTGCTTGAGTTTGAGACACCAGAGGACACACCAAGAGGGTAAAAGGCATGGGTAAAGAGGGTGGATGGGCAAATTTGGAAGAAAAATTTCACTGTCACCACAGCTGTGCTGTGAGTGATATATTGCAGTTGGCACTTACTCTGTCTGGATGAGATTGACTCATCTTGCACCTTGTGTCGTATGGGAGATCGGAAACCATTACCAAGGCTCTCAGGGAGTGTGCAAAAAAGTCCAGTCACTGTCTATGGGACCCAGCCGAGAAACTGCACACGTGATGATTACTCATGATTCATCCACAGGAACCTAGTTGCAAGGCTCACCAGCCACATAGAGTCCTGATGGTAGCTGGACAGCAGCATTGGTCCAGCTTCCATTGTGCATCAGGGCAGAAGAGAGAGGGATTTAGGAGCACATTTTTCTGCTCTCAGTCTGCAAGGGGAACAGAGACTGAATCCCCACTTATATTATAACCAGTACATGGCATGTAAGGCTGGAGGGCTATGACTAAGTGTAATCTTATTTTTATCTCCTACCCTGCTTTAAAAGTTACTGTTAAGCTGGGTGTGGTGGTGCACACTTATAATCCCAGGTTTGGGAGGCTGAGAGGAGGATCGCAGGTTTGAGGACAGCCTTAGCAAGTAGTGAGGCTCTCATCAACCTAGCGAGACCCTGTTTCAAAATAAAAATAAAACAAGGCTAGGGGTCTATTTCAGAGGTAGAAGGCCCCTGGGTTCAATCCCAAGTACGAAAAAAAAATTATCCAGTGTTCCAGTGTTGATGATTTTATCTGTCCCTGAGTAAAACTGTCAGGCACACAACTTCTCTGTCTCCTCCTGGGTAGTAGACTGTCACATGGATATTCAAGTCTCAGTTCAGTCATCAGAATGTCCAGTACAAGATCTTAAACTGATTTGGTGATACATATTCTCTTGCCTCCCAGATGAGTCCAGTGCTAGGGCATGTGAGTGTTTTTTTCCACCTCACCTTTTGCTTCCTCTCCAGATTCAGACCCTGACTGAGCAGTACAGGAAGGTTTGTTCCTGGCCAGGAATAGAAGAAGCAGGAAGAAAGCTGCCCAGGCCAGATTCTCTGCCTGTTGGGGGTCAGAAGGTTATAGACATAGGGCAAAGAAATGAGTGGGATGGATAGGCTAATTAGGGAGAAGAATATTCATGCCTTTTGGAAACAGGCAGAGGTTTGGTGGTGATGATGGAGGAGAGACTACCCTGCTCTAATCTTGTACTACCCAGGCCACCTTGCTGAATTTCTACCTGCCATAACTTGCTTGTCTTTGAGGACAGGACATTTGAAGGCCGGGTGTTCTTCTTCAGGTGTGACGGCCAAAATCAGTCGGAGCCCCTGCCAAGCAACATCTAGCTTCATTCTAGTTGCATCTGCATGCTACATGACATCCCGTTCCATGCTCTGGCAGTTGGTAGTTGCAGTGGTGGTGACTGGGAAGAAAAATGAAAGGATTGGAGAGAGGTGGTGCCCAAACTCTGAGAAAAGTCTGTGCCCACTCCCTGAAAAGACATGGATACATGCTCCCCAGTAGCCTATCCCTCCCACTAATTTCTTCTACTTTGCATCTATAAGCTGATCCTGAGCACATGGAAAAGCTGACCAGGAGGCTTTCTCCCTGCTTCTCCTGTTCCAGGAATGAGCCTCCTTTCACTGCTCCATGAGGTCTCCACATTGCTTATTGGTTCCAGGGTTATAAGAGGGAAAAATACCCAGTTTGGGGTTGAATATTGGTAGTAATAGGGCCTGTCTTACTCCAGCTGGCCCTGCTGGGAGCTGGCCTCCTGCTGCCTGGGCTGGCAGGTGTGCAGGCTGGATGGTTCCCCTCGTGTGGGGATCTGGAAGGTTCTTCAGCTTGCCTGGTGGGTCCCTTGGCTGCAATTGCTTTGAGTAGCCCTGGGATTTTTTATCCTGGGAAGCAGGGGGAGAAGCTGCCTGCATGTGGAATCCAGTCTTACCTCTGCTATTGCTGCAGAGATCTCTCTCTGTCTCTCCAGGCAGTGCTGGTGGCCCCAAGACATCCCCAACCTGGCTTTCCTTCCTACAGGGCCCACATCTTGGCTTTGGGAAACATTGATACATCCTGCTCTGTACTCTTTTCATCTACTTTTGCTCTCTCAGTTTCCCAGGTGTGAGTCTGAGTCCAGCCTCCCTGCCTTGCGCCCAGCCCTGTGTGCATAGCACAGGTAGTGCCAATGAAATGACTCCTGTTTGTATTCACAGGAAGGCTGGGAGGGTGGTGAAAGATCTTCAGAAAGCCTGCCTTTTCCAGGTAAGGTGGTGTACACCTGTCATCCTAGAGGCTGAGACACCAGGATCACAGGTTTGAGGTCAGCCTCAGCAACTTAGAGAGAACCTCAGCAACTTAGTGAGAACCTATTTAAAAAAATGGTCTAGGGGATGTAGTTTGAAGGTAGAATGCCCCTGGGTTCAATGCACAGTACCCCCCCGCCCCCCCCCCCCAAAAGAAATCCTGCCTTTGGTGACCTTTCTCATAGACACTGGTGTTGACACCTGTTGTCTGTGTACTCATCTGAAATAGAATCAGGAAGAGTTCTGCCTTCCATACCAAAATAGAAATGAACCATGCTACCTACAAAAGGCAAAGGTGGCCAGTCAGTGCTAGCTCGAAATAACAGTTTTTATCTTTGCTCTCTAGCTGGATACCTGATCTGCATCGTTAGAGCCATAGAAAGACAAGCCCAACAGAGAAGCCAGCATGAATGTCCTGACTGCCTGTCCCTGTTTCCCTCTCCTTCCTGTCCCTGAGAAAGCAGGGATCACTGGGTGGGATGCTTCCTTTGAATAGGAATTTTATTCCCAGCTTTGTTGGTGTGGCTCACTACAGGAGATAACATTTTCATATTTGTATGACCTGTGCATTTTTTATTTTCATTTGACAAAACAAATCCTTCAGATCTGCGGTGCCTTTTGCCATCACATAGATTGTAATTATCAGGTCAGTGGAGTGGTAATAGTAAGAAGAAGCCCAAGGCCATGTTGATTAGACCCAATTAGTGTAGACCTTGGATTAATCTGCTTCCACCTTGGCATGTCCAAGCTCTTTCCAAGGCTGTGAGTCCAATGAAAAGATTTACAGTGATGTGGGCAAGGGCTGAACCACCTCTAGTCACGAGGGGACAGTGGCTGGCCTTTGTGTCAGTATGTCTTTGAGCATCAGCGTTTAAAACTGGAATGATCACTCAACACACCCTGGCTTGTGCCTGCTGCATGCTTGTTATAGAGGGCTGTAGAGCCCAGTGAGGAAGCGAGTAGGAACCACCCAGTCCTGTCACGAGGCCAGGTGTGCTCATCCACTGCACCTGGACTGGCCTTAGAATTCAGCTTAGGGATCACTGGCCCTCCCGTCTTAGCATCCTGGGTGCCCCTCTGTTGAGTCTGATTCTTGGCTGTCATTGTCTGTGAAGGTCCCTGAACTAATGATAGAAATGGGTGGGATTCAAGAGCTGTGACTTCTCACCCCATCCAGGGAGAGGACACTGGGATTCTCTCTACTGTGACCATGGCAACTGGCCCTCCATTTCATTGCCCCCCTTACCTCAGTTCAGCTGAATTTTCTAGGGGAAAGCAAGTAAGCTGGAGACCTAAAATGTTAGCCCCAGGGGGTTATGTCACATTATATTACACCAAGTACATGGGCTTAATTCAAAAGGAACCTCTGGTTTACTACCCCATGACTTAATTTACTGCTTGGTTTGGGGTTTGAGGTGCTGGAGCTTGGAGACTTTCGATCTTCCCCAAGGTCACTGTAGTGGTGCACTGTTCCCGTACCTCATGTCAAATTGGAGGGGTTATTGGTTTCCAAACTCTCCCAGATCTTGCATTTTACATGGCACCTGCTTTCTAGCTGAATAGTCCCATTGGCAGTTCCCCAAACATCTGGACCTTTTCCTACCTCCAAGCTTTCCCCTCTGAGTTCCCACTATTAGGAATTTTGCTCTCCCAGTACATCTGGCCAGCCAAAGTATCTTTTGAGACTCTGCTTGTGATTCTTTCTGAACCACTCAAGTAGATCTGCTCTGATTTCCTCTATACCACCTCCCATACCTTGTATTTTCATGCACACAAACAGAACAGACAGGAAGATGCTAGGCTGGGGTCAGAAGTGCCTTTTTAAAAATGTTTTTTATTCATGCATAATAATTGCATATGTCTATATGTCTACAGGGTACAATGTGATGGTTTTTTTTTTTTTTTTTTTTTTTTTTTTTTGCGGTACTGGGGTTTGAACTCAGGGGCATTCTACCTCCGAGCTACACCCCCAGCCCTATTTTTTATTCTTTATTTTGAAACCGAGTCTCACTAAGTTGTGGAGTGCCTCACTAGGTAGCTGAGGCTGGCCGCGAACTCGGATCCTCCAGTCTCAGCCTCCCGAATGCTGGGATTACAAGTGTGCGCCACCATGCCCGGCACAATGTGATATTTTAATATACCTCTTCATTGTGCAATAATCAAATCAGAGCAATTAATGTATCCATCACCTCAAACACATTTCTTTGTGGGCAGAACATTCAAAATCTTCAAGCTGTTTGAAATAAATAATACATTATTGTTGACTGTAGTCACCCCAGGGCACAACAGAATAACAGAATTCATTCCTCTTATCTAAATTCCCAATGGAAATCATGAATTTTACTGAGTAGACTGGATACAGAATCTCCAACTCCACAGTAGGAGGTCAGAGCTGAGTTCTGCGTCTACTGGTTGTATAGCCCTTGTTCTTCCCACTGTATCACTTTATATACTTGCACATTCATATTTTCTAGAATAAATTTACCATCTTCACAATTTTCAAATGTAGAGTAAAATAGTACATATCTAGGATTTTTTCATTTTGCAAAACTGAAATTTTACATTCAGTGAACAACTAACCTTCTTAACCCCACACAACTCCATTCCACTTTCTAAGAGTCTGACTACTTTAGATACCTCAGATAAATGAATCCATGCAGTACTTATAATTTATTTTATTTTATTTGTGACTGGCTCATTCACTTGGTGTAATGTCCTCATGGTCCATAGGATGTACCATAGGATAGGATTTCATTCTTTTTCAAGGATGAATAATATCCCAATGTATGACTATACTGCATTTTCTTTATCTATTCATATGTATGTGGACACTTGGATTGTTTCTACTTCTTGGGTGTTGTGAACAGCTTTCATGAACAGGAGAGTGCAGCTGTCTCCTTGAGACCCTATTTTCAATGCTTGGATATATGCCTAGAAGTGGGATTGCCAGACCATATGGTAGTTTTATTTTTAATTATTTCCAGAAACTTCATACTGCTTTTCTTAGTGGCTGCACCATTCAGCATCTCCACTAGTACTGTGTAAGGGTTCCCATTTCTTTTTTTTTAATTTTCATTTTTTATGGGTACATTGTAATCATACATCTTTGTTAGGTACAAGCTGGTAAAGACATACATGCACACATTTCTCATTTAACCACTTCCCCAATTCCTGCCCCAATCCTTCCCCCTACTTCTTTCTCAAATTCAGTTTAGTGATTGACTTTGATATGTTTGTGAAAGTACATCATGTGCATTAGGGTGTTCCCCCTCCCCATCACCTTCAGTTAGGTCACCTTCTTTACTCATCTAAGGTTTCTCCTTGTTCATCTAGAGTCCCTCTTATGACCCACTTTCTCCCTAGCTTCCATATATTAGGGAGAGCATACAATTTTTTACTTTTTGTGACTTTTTATGCTAATCTCACTTAGCATAATGTTTTCCAGTTCCATCCATTTCCCTGCAAATGACATAATTTTGTTCTTCTTTATGACTGAGTAAAATTCCATTGTGTACATATCCCATAGTTTTGTAATCCATTCATCTGTTGATGGACATCTTGTCTTGCTCCATAGTTTGGCAATTGTGAATTGTGCAGCTATAAACATAGATACACATGCATCAGTCTGATAGTTTGGTTTCCATTCTTCTGGGTAGATACCCAGAAGTGGTATTGCTGGATCATATAGTAAGTTCATTCCCATTCATCTGAGGATCCTTCATACTGTTTTCCAAAGTGGTTGAACTAATCTGCAATACCACCAACAATGTATTAGGGTTCCCACGTCTCCACACCCTCACCAGGATTTGTTGTTGTTTGTGTTCTTGATGACTGCCATTCTGATTGGGGTTAGGTGAAATCTCAAGGTAGTTTTGATTTGCGTCTTTCTGATTGCTAATGATGTAGAACATTTCCTCATACATTTATTGGCCATTTGTATTTCTTCTTTTGTGAAGTATCTTTTTATATCCTTTGCCCATTTTTGATTGGGTTATTTGTTTTCTTAGCTGTAAGTTTCTTGAGCTCTCTGTATATTCTACATATTAGATCTCTATCAAAGGAGTAGCTGGCAAAATGTTTCTCTTACTCTTTGGGCTCTCTGTTGAGGTTCTTGATAGTTTCCTTTGCTGCACAGAAGCTCTTCAGTTTAATGCAATCCCATGTATTGATCTTCCTTTGAGTTGCTTGTGCTTCTGGGGTCTTGTTGAGAAAGTTTTTACCTGTGCCTATGTGCTCAAGTGTTGGGCCTATGCCCTCTTCAAGTAGCTTCAAGGTCCCTGGCCTGACATCCTGGTCTTTGATCCATCTTGAATTGACTCTTGTGCATGGTGAGAAAGTGGGGTTTATTTCCATTTTCCTGCATATGGTTAACCAGTTTTGCCAACACCATTTGTTGAAGAAGCTATCTTTTTTTCCAGTGTATGTTTTTGGATACTTTTTGAAAAATCAATTGACTGTAAGTGTGTGGGTTTGTTTCTGAGTCTTCTATTCTGCTCCATTGGTCTGTGTCTGTTTTTGTGCCAATACCATGCTGTTTTTATTACTGTGGCTTTGTAGTAGAGTTTGAAGTCAGATATTGTGATGCTTCCTAGATGGTTCTTGTTGCTAAGGACAACTTTGGCTATTCTGGGCTTTTTGTTGTTCCAAATGAATTTAAGGACTGATTTTTCTATGTCTGTGAGGAGTGACTTTGGTAATTTCATGGGTATTGCATTGAATCTGTAGATCACTTTTGGAAGAATGGCCATTTTGATGATATTTATTCTGCCTATCCAAAAGCATGGAAGATCTTTCCATCTTCTAAGTTCTTCATCGATTTCTTTTTTCAACTTTTTCCTTATAGAGTTCTTTAACCTCCTTGGTTAGGTTTATTCTTAAGTATTTTATTTTTCAGAGAGCTATTGAGAGTGGAATTGTTTTCTGGATTTCTTTTTCAGTGGATTTATGGTTGGCATACAGGAAAGCTTCTGATTTTTTAAGATTGATTTTGTATCCAGACACTTTGCTGAAGTTGTTGATCAGTTCTATAAGTTTTTTGGTTGAGTTTGTTGGGTCTTCTAAGTATAGTATCATGTCATCTGCAAAAAGGGATAGTTTTAGTTCTTCTTTCCCTATTTTTACTCCTTTGATTTCCTTCTCTTGCTTTATTGCTCTGGCTAAAGTCTCAAGTACTATATTGAACAGAAGAGGTGATAATGGACATCCTTGTCTTGTTCCTGTTTTTAGTGGAAACTCCTGCAGTTTTTCTCCATTTAATATGATGTTGACTGTGGGCCTATTGTATATTGCCTTTGTGATGTTGAGGTACATTCCTTCTATTCTGATTCTTTGAAGTGCTTTTAGCATGAATGGGTGTTGGATCTTGTCAAATACTTTTTCAGAATCAATTGAGATGGTCATGTGATTTTTGTCTTTGATTCTGTTTATGTGGTGAATTACATGGATTGTTTTTCATATGTTGAACCATGCTTGCATCCCTGGGATAAACTGACTTGGTCATGGTGTATAATTTTCTTGATGTGGTTTTGAATGCACATTGCTAGTATTTTGTTTAGCAGTTTTGCATCTAAGTTCATCAATGATGTAGGCCTATAGATTTCTTTTCTTGAGCTGTCTTTATTTGGCTTTGGTATTAATGTGATGTTGGCTTCATAGAATGTTTTGGGGAGTGTCTAGTTTCTTTCTATTTAATGGAATAGTTTGAGGAGTATTGGGATTAGCTCTTCTATAAATGATTTATAAAATTCACTTGGAAAACCATCTGGCCCTGGACTTTTGTTTGATGGTAAACTCTTTATTGCTGTTTCTACCTCTTTGATTACTATTCATTGGTTTAAGTTTTCGATATCTTCTTGACTCAATTTAGGAACGTTACATGTGTCTAGAAATTTGTCAATTTATTCTATATTTTCCATATTATTGGAGTACAGTTTTTCAAAGTAGTTTTTATTGATTCTCTGGATTTCCACACTGTCAGTGGTAATATCACTTTTTTTCAACTCTTATTTTGGTAATTTGGGTTGATTCTCTCTTTCTTTTGGTTTATCTATCTTGTTTATTTTTTCAAGAAACCAGCTTTTAATTTGGTGATATTCTGTATTTTTTTATTCTCTACTTTTTAAATTTCTGCTCTGATTTTCATAATTTCCTATCTTATACTTGCTTTGGGGTTGGTTAGTTCTTGTTTTTCAAGGGCTTTGAGCAGTGTCCTTAGGTTATTTAGTGATTTTCTGTTTTCTTATGTGGGCACTCAGTGCTATAAATTTTCCTCTTAGTACTGCTTTTAAGATGTCCCAGAGGTTTTGATATGTTTGTCTCTGTTTTCATTGGTTTCTGGGAATTTTTTAATTTCTCTCTTTACTTCTTCTATGACCAATTCCTCTTTCAGCCGTGTGGTATCAGTTTCCATGTGTTTACATGGTTACTCTGGGTCTTCTTAGAGTTGATTTCTAGTTTCATTCTGTTGTGGTTTGAAAAGATGTAGGGAATTATGTTACTTTTTTATATTTTATGTTTTTTAATCGGTGCACTGTAATCATACATCTTAGGTACAAGCTGAAAAAGGCATACATGTACACATTTCTCATTTAACCCTTCCCCAATTCCTGCCCCACTGCCTCCCCCTCCCTCCTTCTCAAGTTCAGTTTAGTGATTGACTTTGATTACATTTTTGAATTTGCCAGTGCTTGCTTTGTGGCCCAGAATGTGGTATATTTTGGAGAAGGTTCCATGGGCAGCTGAGAAAAATGAGAATTCAGCTGTAGTTGGGTGAAAGGGTTCCTATTTCTCTATAACCTCACTGACTCTTTCTTTCTCTCTCCTCACTGTGGCCATCCTGAGAGACTGTGAGGTGATATCTCATTTTGGTTTCCATTTGTATTTTGCTTTGTGGTCTCTAGGCAGTTAAGGCCCCATGAGAAGGGGAGTGGGTTCTGGCACTGAGTCCGCAGGTCCTGCTTAGCCCAAACTGAACTTGGAGACCACCTCCCTGTCCAGGCTGATGTGGGTAATTGAACAGACTCTGAAGAAGGCTTCTTATTCAGGAGATGCTTAAGAAGTGCACCTGCAGGGGTGGGGTGAGACTGCCCTTGGTTCCCATAGGACGCTGGTTCTTCACCTGCATGGAAATGGGCACAACAGGTGTCAGTTGCCCCAGGAGGTGTGGTTGAACACACATGGAAGCTACTTTCTGAGAGCCAACTTTAATGTGTCAAAAATGCTTGTGCCAAGTTGTATCCCCTGAGAAGATGAGCTAACAGTGCTGTTGGGCTCATCTTTTCATCCAGAGACACCAATCCCAGGTCTTTTGGCAATCATTCCAAAGGGAATAAACTTAAAAGACTGTTGCCTCACTGAGCGTATACATGCATGAAATTCTGTTGGCCAAAGGCTTACCATCCTTGCTTTCTCTCTAACTGACTTTCTTACTAGGGTCATTTTCAGTTTCTAGAACTAATGTCTTGAGATTGAGGCTCAGTTCCTGGCAATACAGATAAGCACCTCCTTTCAGTTCTGGGCTTGGGGACCTTCACATCAGTGAATCAGGGGATGTCTTTGGCTATGAATTTCCTGATTACTGTGGTCTCTCATAGTTTTCAATAGCAACTGTTGTGGATGGATCAAAGCTGTTAGGAAACTTCTTGTTCAAAGAGACAACTCAGAGTTTTAGATAATTTCTCTGTAGGAGTGATCAACTTTAAGATTATGAAGAGTGTTTATTGGGCAGCTGCTGAGTACCTCCTATCATATAACATTACCTGGGGTATGGGAAGTTTCTGTAGACTCAAGAGTGCTTCTCCTTATTTAATTCATGCTTTCATGAAGGAATGCATCAGTTAGAGCAGGTCTGGTTCCATGAGACATAAAATTCTTATGCCTTGATCCACAAGGGAATCTACTGGCTCATTCATGCAACTGATATGCTCAGAAGTAGTTTGTATTCAGGTGAAGCTTGATCTAGGGCTTAACAGATATCCTTAAGGGCCAGGTACTCCTCTTGTCTTGCTCTGCCTTCCCAGCATGGGCTTCATCATCAAGGTTTATACAGTCGGCCCTCTGTATCCACAGGTTCCACATCCTACACTTCCAGCCCTTATTATTATTATTTTTCATTTTGAAACAAGGTCTAATTAAGAATTGCTAAGCTGGACATGATGGCAGATGACTGTAATCCCAGTACTTAGGAGGGTAAGATAGGAGGATTTCAGGCTAGAGGCCAGCCTTGGCAACTTAGTGAGACCCTGTTTCAAATAAAAATGGCTAGGAGTGTACCTCAGAGTTAAAATGCTCCTGGGTTCAATCTCCTGTAAAACACACACACACATGCACACACACACACAATTGAAAAATAAAAATGAAGAATTTTTTTTCTACCCTTGGCTGCTAAATGCTCTGCAGGGCAGGTAGTAAGCAGAACAGAGCTGGAGGAGAGGGAGCCTCCTTCCAGCCTCCTTCTGGTAGCACATGAGTGGCTTTATCATTCATAGGGTCAGGAGAACAAGCAGTCTCACTGCAGTGTGTGGTTACACAATTCCTTTCTCCTCCTGAATGTGGCTGGTCCCTCCCATATATAGTTTTTACAGGTAGATTTGTTTTACTTCGTGTGGATATCTATTTTTGTAGTAACTGGCTTTTGTAAACTCAACTTGAAAATTAATTTGAAGCACTGAAGAGAGATGTGGGGAGCATCCAGATCTAGGATAGACACTTCCAGGGATGTAACATCTCTGGAGGGGGTTCCCTGGCTCTTTTGAATCCAGGCAAGCATCAGTGTTTGGAAACCAGACTAATCAATACTCATCACACAGGTACAGTTGGAGCCCTTGCTTGCAATGTGAAGGAGAGGTTTCACTTTATGGAAACATCCCATTAAACAGAAGCTCTCACTGGGGATGTAGCTCAGTGGTAGTGCATTTACCTAGCATGCATGAGGCCCTGGGGTCAACCTCCAGTACTTCCCCCCTCTCCAAAAAAAAAAAAAAGACATGAAATCCGAAGCTCCCTCAGGGCTGAAAATTCACCAATGAGGTTAAGAATACGCAAAGGCAGTGGAGAAAATGAGGGTCTAGATTTTTTAGTTACAACTAAGAAATGCTGGACTTTAGGAATATATGAGAAAGGAAGGTAATTGGAAATAATGGGGGCTATGAACCTTGGTGCTAATGAACACATTTTGAGATCCCTTATTAAACAATTAATTTTTTTAAAGGACTAGTTTTTAATATTAGAAATATAACACATAGTTATGATTAAATTTGAATTTTCCAAAGGGTATAAGGTGAAAATTATAAAGCTCCCTGCCCAGTTACCTCCCTCTGAGGTTACTATGATTACTCATTTATTGTCTATCTAAAAATTTCCTATGCAAATGAAAGAATATATGTCATACCATTTAAAAATTCACAAATACAGGGCTCGGGTGTTGCTCAGACATAGAGCAAATGCTCAGCATGTGCAAGGCCCTAGGCTCAACCCCAGCACCCCCTGGAAGGTGACCAATGTGGTCACACTGCATGGATTCTGCTGCAACTTGCTTCTCACTTCATATTCTATCTTGGAGGTCTTCTCATATCTGTGTAAAAATCAGCAGCCTTCTCTGAAATGGCCACCCACCATTCCATTGTATGAGTATATCATAATTTTTCCAACTTATTCTTTGCTAAAGAACATGTGAGCTATTTCTTGGTTTTTGCTATTATAAACAATGCTTTAGGCAACTTCTTCATTCCCACTAATGCCTACACATCTGCACTAGTTGCTAACAGATAAATTAATTCTATTCCACACAGCTGAAGCTGGCCTCCAACAATTATTCTTGCCAGTAGGAAATGAGATGCCTGATTCTCTTTGGACCTTTCCTACATTTGCCAACACTACAGGAGAAATTAACACTTTCATGTATTCAGTTAGTCAAAGATATTAATTGAGCACCTATGATATGCTGAACACAGGGAGTCAGGTTCTGGGAATACAAGGGATGTAAAAAAGTCAATGGCCCATTTGGGAAAGTCTTATGGGTTCAGATGGAGAGACAAACACTAAATAATCACATTAGTATATGCAGGTTACAACATTTAGAAGTGCTGGGAACACATGCTACTTAGGAAAGCATATCAAAGACAGAGCTGGTCTCATGAGGAGATGGACTTAGGAAAGCATATCAAAGACAGAGCTGGTCTCACGCGGAGGTGGACTGAGAGTCATGATGGAAAGAGATGCTTCTCCCAGAGAGGAGTGACCATGCAGCCATCTGAAGCTCACTAGGGGAAGAATGGAGGAAGGAAGGAGAGAAAGGAATGTTACAGGGAGAGGGAACACACTACATTGTGCAAAGACCCTGGGAACACCCAGGTGGGGAGAAGCAAGGAAGGAGAGGCAGGCAGGGCCAGGCCACCAGAGGTTTCCATCCCTTCCCAAGAGGAGAAGGAAAGATTTTGCTGAGGTTTAAACAGGGGAGAAACATAATCAAATTTGTGTTTTGAAAAGATTGCTGTGTTTGCAAAGGGAGACAAGAGTAGCTCTTGCCCCATTTGGGGATAATTGAGCAGAGTCCTTTGTGGGGACTCCCCTGCCACAGCTATAGGGTAACCTCAGTGGGGCAGACAGAACACACCCAAACCCCACATTCTTTCTTGGGGGAAGGCTGCAGGTAACCCTTAACTCCCTTTTCCTTAAAGACAAGCAAGACTACTATTATTTTCTTCTCCACCTCTTAGGCAGTTGCAGGCTTAGCTCAGCAGGGAACAGAGCTGCTGTTCTTAAGTTTCCCCCAGAAGCAAGAGTATGCACCTGAGACTCAGGGACACTAAGGTCAGGCTGTGGCTTGCTTGCTTTGTGAGTGTGGTTTCTTACCCTTTCAGAACAGCAGCTCCCTCTCCACATATGGTGTCACAATGTGCTTGCTTCCAAGAGGTATTGGGAGAGGTTGTATCCAAGAGCACCTGGCATGATGCAGCTGCAGAGTGATGACCTCATTCTGAAGCTTGCTCCACACTTGTTTCATAGGAAAAAACCATGGCTGTCCTACTACTCAGTCTCTTCTGTAACCTACAAATGTTGATTTAAATGCAGAAGACACTGGGTTGGAGATTCCAGGGCCTGTCTACTTATTTACTGGGTCTTTCGTTGGAGCATTCAATAAAAAGATAGGGGTATTTAAAAATAGGAATGCAAGCCAGACATGGTGGTGCACATCTGGCCCTGTACTTGGGAGGCTGAGAAAGAAGGATCACAGGTTGGAGGCCAGCTTGTGGTAATTTAGTGAGACTATGCTTCAAAATAAAAAAATAAAAAGGGCTAGGGATGTACCTTGGAGGTATAATGCCCCTGGGATGACAGTTAAAAAAAAAAAAGGTGTGTAAGCAGTGACGTTTCATGTTCTGCACAGTAGACTTTGACCCCATGTTCCACTAGTAGGTGCCTTGCCCACTGCCTGCCCACCAGCACCATCTTTGGGGGGGGGGGCAAAAGGCTCAGTTATCATGCAGGGTTACACCAGTCTGCACTTCTGGAATGAGTTTTTATATACTTCCTCATTTCACAAGTTTAATTAGCTAAAACCAAGCCAGTGGTCTGGAGTAGATCAAAATGCTTTCAGAATAAAAATCTCAGTTACACTGAAAGCTTTTAAGAAATGTCTGGAAACAGTGAACTGGCTGACCAGGTGGGACCTGAAGCCCAAAGCCCACTCTCCTACCTCTCTCCTTCTCCAAAAGGCAGAGACAGACAGACAGACAGACAGACAGACACACACACACACACACACACACACACACACACACACACACAGAACCCAGACCTGAGTTATCAGTGACTCCCCCAGCCAAGGATTTTCCAGGCTGCTTGTGAAGTGTGCTCTCTACAAAACCACTAATCTTTGCAAATATCAAGTCAAGAGGAAGGTTTTTTTTTTTTTTTTTTTGTGGTACTGGGGATTGAACTCAGGGGCATTCTACCTCTCAGCTATACCCCCAGCCCTGTTTTTTATTCTTTAGTTTGAAACCGAGTCTCACTAAGTTGCGGAGGGCCTCACTAGGTAGCTGAGGCTGGCCGCGAACCCAGATCCTCTGGTCTCAGCCTCCCAAATGCTGGGATTACAAGCATGCGCCACCACGCCTGGTTCAAGAGGAAGTTTTAATCACCATGGTGTTTCATTAACAGAGAGGGTCACTGGAGTTCTGGTCAAGAGTAGATAACACTAATTTGAAAGAAATATTGAGAGAGAGAGGGGGGGAGAGGGAGAGAGGGAGAGAGCACGCGCAGGCTTCATTTAGACAGTGGCATTTGGATTCTAGAGGCTGTGGCCCTTCATAAAGTGATAAATACCAAGTGAGTGGAATGGTGATGGATGAATTCCACAAGAGCAGTGGTTTAGCAGAGGGGCCCAGGAGGCAAAGCAGTGGAGACCAGCAGTGCATGGTCTCCTCGATGGGGACACAGAGGCACCCTGAGATTCAGGGAGTACAGAGAGGAAGGAATAGAACAGGTGTCAGGATGTGCAGCCCAGGGATCTCTGACCATGTGGAGGATGTGGATGTCTGGGGCCGGAGACTCTACTATTCTCCTATTTGGACATTTAGTGCTGTGTCCTTGGTGGGTGGCTGTTCCCTTGAGTAACACTCCAACAGCTCCTGTGGTTTGCAGATAAAGGCTGCACCTGAGTATGTGGCTCCAGTTGTCCCTTACCTAGTCTCTGCTTACCTGTCTGGCTCTATCTCCTACCCTAGTTGCCTTCTTGGCTAGTTATGGCTTGTTCCCTGGGACAGGAAGTTTCTCTGGTGCTTCTGCTCACGGGGTGCCTCAAGGCCAATTAGAGAGAGACTGCCCTGCATCCCAGCTATGTTTCTCACCCCAGCCTCTCAGAACCTGCTTTCACCAGGTATAAGAACCTCTCTCCACCACAGTTGCTTCTTCTGTCTACTTAGCAACTGGAGGAGCTGGTTGCAGGTTAGGCTTCCCTGGAAGCAGGCTCTGAGATGGAGCTTGTGGGCAGGAGGTTTGGTCAAGGAGCCCTTGGGAACCACACCTGCTCAAGGGAAGGGGAAGTGGAGGAGAGGTGAGCCTCTTAGCAGGGCCCTGGGGATCTGGGGCTGGAATGGTCCTTGGAGGGTCCTGGTTTGGGTAGAGGCAGAGGGACTTTACACTTGCATTAGTTACTGGATGTGGGCCTCCCTGAGGAGAGTGTAGCCTGTGCTGAGAGCTCTTGGCAGCTGAAGTGGACCCTGGCGAGGCTGAGAGCTGTTCATTCTGCTGATAGCACCCGAGTTCCTAGACCCATAAGCCCCCACTGAAGGATGTCCCCTCTAGGCAGCACATCTCCCATCCACACAAGGCCTCCTGTGATTAATTATGATTTGTCCCCTTGGAAACTTGTCGAGAGCCAGCCCTTGAGGCAGCGGGGTTGGGGGTCCCTTGACAGGTGGGGAATGAGACAAGGTTGTGAGAATATGCTCACACCCAATGCAGCGTTGAAGTGCATCTGTTTATTTCTTGTTAGTAGTTGTTTTTTATACTATCTTTTTACAATGAGGCATATAGAACAGGAATCTTTACAGACTTGTTTTTCCTAAGGTCGAGTGGGTACATTTTTAACTAGAAAAGCCATTGCCCATGGTATTTGATGGGATTAAGAAAACAGTAAATGTTACAGAATACAATACGTATATAAAAATTCTTTTAGTACAAAACAGTGTTAAAGGTTAACAATGAAGAGTTTCTATCCATTAGTTTACATCTTCACTATTTGTTCAGCTCCTTTAAGCAGTGTTTTTAATCTTTTTCTCAAGAAGCTAGAGTTATTTAATGTGTGGTAGAGTTCCAGAGAGACAAGAGGGGGGAAGTGGGCAAACTATTTGTCTTAAAGCTTTCTTTACTCATAGATAAAATATTAGACCCGAGTTTCTTTGGTTTATTTATTTTGTTTCTAACCTGTGTGCTGATAGGGAACATAAGGCTGTTTAGTAACTAAGCTTGCAAAGCCCATTTCCTGATGTTTGTAAATGGTTAATGACTATCTTATAGATTGTCTTTGAGGCAATATTGAGGAATCATAATCCATCCAGCCATCTTGTGTTTCTAAGGAATTTTCCTTTATAATTAATGTGAAAGCAAAGCACCCCAAATTTCCAGAATATAACATACAGCAAGGTGGGATACGCCATGCGTTCCTTCTTTTGGAATCTTCTGCCTTGCAGGACTCCAGGGGACTGAGCCTTGCTCAAGATCCAGCTATTAAGGCGTCGTGGCAGAAACTTGTGTTGAAATATGATTCCCATTAGGAGATATTAAGAAGTGGGACCTTTCAGAGGTGATTAGGACTCTGATATCCTAAGTGGATTAATCCACTCATGTAGATGGATTAATAGGTTATCTCTGGAGCAGGTCTTCTGCTATAGTAGCCAGTTTGGCTAATTTTCTCCCTTGCTTCCTGTCTCTTGCCATATGATGTCCTGTGCCTCCTTGGGACTCTCCTACATCACCAGATGCAGTCTTTGACCTTGGATTAGAGTTGCGAAAGAAACCTCTTTAAGTAAAAATAACCCCCTTTTCTCTATAACTTACCCAGTCTTCTGTGGTATGGTCTTAATAGCAATGGGAAGCAGCCTCAGACAGGATGAACTGGTGCCCGCAAGAGTCCAGCAGTCCAGGTTCCCAGTCAAATCTGTCCTCCTTGGACACCTTCCCTCTTGCTTATTTTATCCACCAAGTGCCAATTGTGGACCAGGCTGCTGTGTGGCTGGGTAGACACAGCCTTCAGTGCCCAGCTGGGTTCTGGTCAGGGAGACAGACACTTGCACACCAGCATGTGAGCAATGCTCTTGCATGAACTCTGTGAGGATCAGCAGACAATTAAGAGGGTGACCCGAGGACATCAGCACATGGGTCCAGGAGGTGGCTATCTGTCTTAGGGTGTGTGGAAAGGTATTCATGAGAAGTGACATTTGAGCTGTCACTTAAGGGTGGGAAGAAGCCAGACATAAGCATTTTTAACCAAGATGGTAGTGAGTGCAAAGGTCCTATGGCATAATAGAGTTTGACTGAGTGAGGAAAGAGCATGAATGAGGGGAGGAAGAGAAGATAAGATTAGACAGGAAGGTGGGGACCAGTTCTTTCATTTAAAAATCAAAACAGGGCTTTGGTTTTATTGCAAGAACAATGGGAATATTTTAGTGTTGGAGGCAAGGAATGTGAATTCATCTGATTTATATTTTGGATGGTTCCCTCCTCCTGGTGTTTGAATATGGGTTGAATGGGCAAGGAGATTAGCAGGGATGAGAGCAGGGCAGAGGCAGTAGAGAAGGAGCAGAAGGAGGGTGTGTGAAGTTCATTGAAGGATGGAGAGGATGGGAGTTCTTGGCAACTTGGTTTGACCTGCTGATGCCGTTTCCAGCATTTCCCATTTTCTTACCCATTTCCTTGCTGTTAGAGGTTTTTACTCAGAGGATAGATAAATCAAGGAATGCTAATATTTCAAAGCACCAGCAATGATTTATCCAGAAAACATAACTATAAGATGGAACATCAGGTAAATGTCAGGGGTTCTCAAAGAAAGGAATCCCAGCCTGCCACCAAACCTGCATTTAAGAATCAAGTTTGAGAATGGGGTGAGGATAATATCTATTTATTTTTTTACCAAAAAAGTTTTTGTTTTCTCTGCATTTCATCTCCTGTCCTTTGTGGAAATCCAGATCAGATAAATGCTGAAGAACTAGGAATCTGAAGTGGATTTCATGGATGGGCTAGCTGTGAAGAAAGCCCGGATCTTGGGAGGGGCTGTTTTGGTGTTGTACAGCCGCTCCAGGATGAAGGAGCCTCTACTGTCATGCTCCTGGCCTCAGGCAGATCTCAAGATGGTTTGCTGAGAAGCTGCCCCAGGTGGCATGGAGCTGCTATGAGGGACGGTGGTGTGTCCATGTCCTGCTTCCCAACTGCAGGAGAAGAACTTCCCAAGGTGGGTGGTTCAGGCAGTGGTAAGTCTGCAGGACTGTGGGTGCTTACCAAGTTCCACTCTGGAACTTCTGGAGTCTGGGGCATCGATATGGTGTGGAGGATCCAAGTCATAGCTACAGCAGCGATGCTGAGAGAGTTTGTGGGAGGTATGATGCAGGGGCCCTCATTATGAGCCACGGACCTGGCACCACAGCTGGCTCAAGCCTGTGACTGCCCTGTGTGGCACAATGACCTCTTTTTTTTAGTACTAGGAATTGAATACAGTGGCATTATACCTTTTAGCTACATCCTCAGCCTGATTTTATATTTTTTATTTTGAGACAGAGTCTTGCTAAGTTATGGAAGCTCTTGCTAAGTAGCTGAGGCTGGCCTCAAACCTGCAATCCTTCTGTCTCAGCCTCCCAATTACTGGGATTACAGGCATGAGCCACCATACCTGGCTTACAGTGACCTTCCTTAAGTAATAATTATAAAGAAGCAATGATTGGGTTGTGATTGGAGCCTAGAATATGTAGCTAGGCTGCCAGGTTCCTATTTAACTGACCCACAAAAGCCAAGTGAAGTTGGGTAAGGCATTGATACTTGCATAATCTCTATTTTCACTGGAGTGTAGAGGGTAATGGCTGTATTTTCCCTGTAAGGATTAAATAAGATGATATTTTCAAAGCACTTAGAACAATTGCTGGTGCCTAATACTCAGTGCTATGGTTTGGATATAGAATGTCCCCTGGGAAAGCTAATGTGTTGGCAATGCAAAAATGTTCAGAAGGGAAATAATTGAAACAGGAACCCACTCTCATCAGTGGATAAATTCACTGAAGAATTAATAAATTGAATGGCTTTGCTGGGTCATATCTCAGGCAGGTGTGGTGTGGCTGGAAGAGGTGGGTGACTGGGTGTGGCCTCTGGGACTGTACTGTCCCTGGTCTTTTCCTGTCACTCTCTCTCTCTTTCTGCTCCTGGTTTCTCTGAGCTAAACGGGGCTTTTTTCTACCATGCACCCTGCCCCTGCAGTTTCTGCCTTGCAGCCAGACAGTCATGCACGGAACCTCTGAAACCCTGGGCCCAATAAACTTTCCTTCCACTAAGTTTTTTTCTGCAGGTGTTTTGGTCACAGCAATGAAAAAGCCTACAAATATACTTAGTTCTGTCTTATCTTCATTATGATGAGTGCTAAGCTTGTGCCAGGAGGGGTGCTTGGAGACAGTAAGTATAGAACTATTCAAGCCCCACGGTAGCACTTAGGGTGATATTATTTCCATTTCACAGACAAGGAAACAGAGCTAGAGATGCTATAATGTCTTGAGGTCAGGGAGTTACCTGGTAGGCCTGCTGGAAGCGTGTTCCGAGGGCTGGTGTTACTTAGGATTCGTGAGGATACGCTTGCAGGCCCTATAATGAAGAGCTCAGAAAGGAGCCAGCCTTAGTGCTGACCTGCCTGATTCTTCAGGTGTGGATAGGTAGGCCACTTGTTGCTGGCAGTGAGGTACCCTAAGGGGCTGCAGGGAACAGTATGAGCTGGGGTTTAATGGTGGATCTTTATTAGAGGAAAATACAGGTTCAAGCTAACTCAGAAAAATAAGACCATCCTTTTTCCATCAAAAGAAGTTTTAACTAAAGCATAGGGCTGCATGGAGGATCAGGGATGTGCTAAGTTTATCCTGTGAAGGATAAATGGCAGAGCTTGACTGGCTGCCAGTGCTCACCATGTGCTTCTTCCCAGGTCCTGGAATATTGGCAGGCACGCACAGGCTCGGGAAGACTCGGCCCTGGTGGTTGGCCCTCTCTTGACTGACCAGGCTGTGTAGCTGCAACACAGGAGGCTTTAGCTAAAGAGCAATTGGCAAGAAAGAGGAGGACTCGGCTCATAAACTTTTATTTATGAGAGATCGAAGGCTGCTCAGATGACTGTTTTGTAGCCCAGAAATCTGCACTTATCTGTCAGAACGGTGCTGGAAATTAAGTTCCTGCCAACATTGCCATTTATGGAGCATCCAATGAATCCTTATGCTTGGGATTTGGCAGGCACTGTCTGTAATATGCAGTCCTTGCTCTGATCACTGAGGTGGGCTGCCTCTCTCCACTGCTCCTCTCCCTGGCTTCCTGATTTTATGAAGGGAAAATAAAGTAGTGTGGGCATGGCTTCTTTTACCTGAATATTTCTTGGTAGAGTTTTGTTTAATTCATTAAGTCCCAAGTTTTTAGTTCTGTGAATACTTCAACAAAATCAACACAAATGCATTAAGGTAGGGTAGAAATCATAATCCAGAGATTATGTTATATTGATTAATATAATACTGTCATGTATTATATATAATATCACATCATATTATGCACAATTTAATCTGTAACTATGATATATAGTATTATGATTATATTACATAACCTTTAATTATAATTACATGAATAAACATTAATATATAATATGTTATTACAATAAACACTATATATGATTATTATAATGGAGTATCAAATTCTATTACAGATGTTATATGCTATGCTCAAGGTTTTGGAGGTGTTCCACATTTGGGACAATGGGACAAAGTGGGTTAGAGAAGATGCTTCCATGGTATTTCTGGATAAGGAGTGGGGTGAGATGTGGTTTCTAACTAAAGATGGTTGGTAAACCGTCCTTCCGCTGGGTGGGTCCTTTTTGAGTGAGCACAGCAGCCAAGTTTGGAGTTAGGAGGTGGAAAAAGTAGAATTTCTCTAACAATACAGTGGAGAGGAGTTTGAAATGGGGTGGGATAGAGAGTTCCAGGAGGGAGAAACCAGAGAAGTTAGTTTCCCCTGGGAGCAGATAAGCAACCTCTTGCTGGACATGGAGGCCCCAGAGGGACTTTGAGAACAGAAGACATTAGTATACAATCTGGAGCAAAGCAAGGTCCAAAACTGCTCAGAAGCATCTATTGGTGAGCTTTCTGTTTCTTCCAGCTGCTCTCCTTCCCTGACTCAGGAAGGGAAGGGCCAGGATCTGGCTAGAGCTTTGCAAAAGCCTGTCATGCACACTGGTAAGTGCTTCCTTCTTCAGGGTAGGAAGTTACTCCTGTCTCCAGGAGCAGTCTGTGATCCCCCAACCCTTTCCTCCTTCCTGTTCTTGGAGGGGGAAGACCCCCTGTTCTACCTCTGGGCTACACTCCCAGCCCCATTTTATTTTTATTTTTTGTTTTTATTTTTCATACATTTATTGGTACATTATGGTCTCACATCATAATGTAGTTCACAGTGATGGTGACATACATGCACACAGCACTTGGTGGGCTTTCCCCCGGCTCCCTTCCCATCCCCTCCTTCCCCATACAAGATATTGAGATTGGCATTGGTGTCATCACATATGTATATAATGTCCATAGAAGCATTTCCTTTGTAAATTCGCCCTCCCACCACCACCACCCTCGCCTGGAACACCTCCCTGGCTCCACTGCAGTTTCTCCTCCATTATCTAAAGTCCCTTGGAATTCCAATTACTCTCTAGCTTCTGCATGTGAGAGAAAACATATGACCCTTTACTTGTTGTGATTGGCCAATCTCATTAAATATAATGTTCTCTGGGTCCATCCATTTTCGTGCAGATGATATAATTTTGCTCTTTGTTGTTGAGTAGAATTCTAATGTGTGTATATCTCATAATTTTGTAATCCATTCATCTGTTGATGGACACCTAGGCCAGTTTCATAATTTGACTATTGTGAATTGTGCTGCTATAAACGTGGAAATGCATGAAATACTATAATATTCTGATGTCAGTCCTTTGGAAAGATATCCAGGAGTGGTATAGCTGTATCATATGGAGGATACATTCTCAGTTTTCTGAGGAATCTCCCTACTGATCTCAACAGAGGCTGTACTAATTTGAAATCCCACCAACAGTGTAGAAGAGTTCCTATTTCCCCACATCCTTGCCAGTATTTATTGTTATTTTAATTCTTGATGATTGCTTTTCTAATTGGGGTTAGATGGAATCACAGTGTAGTTTTGATTTGTATCTCTTTGCAAATGATGTTGAACATTTTTCATATATTTATGGTCATTTGTATTTCTTAATTTGTGAAGTGTCTATTTAGTTCACTTGCCCAGTTCTTGATTGGGTTATTTGCTTTTTTTTTTAGTAATAATTCTTTTTTTTGCGGTACTGGGGATTGAACTCAGGGGCATTCTACCTCTGAGCTACACCCCCAGCCCTATTTTTTATTCTTTATTTTGAAACCGAGTCTCACTAGGTAGCTGAGGCTGGCCGAGAACCCGGATCCTCTGATCTCAGCCTCCCGAATGCTGGAATTACAAGCATGTGCCACCACGCCCAGCTAATAATTCTTTTAAGTACTTTGTATATTCTAGATATAGTCCTCTATCAGGGGAATAGCTGGCAAAGATCTCGATCTCCCTTTTTGTAAACTCTCTTTTTAGACTGTTGATGGTTTTTTTATGAACAGAAAATGTTTAGTTTAATGCCATCTCACCTATTAATTCTTATTTTAATTTCCTGAACTTTGGGGGATCTTATTGAGGAAGTTTCTACCTGTGCCTATATATGCCCTCCTCTAGTAATTTGGAAGTCTCTGGTCTAATTTCCATGTCTTTGATTCATCTTGAGTTTACCCTTGTGCAGGGTGAGAGGTAGAGATTTAATTCCATTTTTCTACAAATGGATAACCAGTTTCCCTAGCTCCATTTTGTTGAACATGCTGTCTTTTCTTCAATGTATGATTTTGGCACTTTTGTCAAAAATCAATTGATTATAAGTGTGTAGATTTGTTTTTGTATCTTATATTCTGTTCCATTAGTCTATGTGTCCATTTTTGTGCCAATAACATGCTGTTTTTATTACTGTAACTCTGTAGCATAATTTGAAATAAAAAATTGTGATGTCTCTTGGATGGTTCTTATTGCTGAGAATTATTTTGGCTATTCTGGGTCTTTTGTTTTTCCATATAAAATTTAGGGCTGATTTTTCTAGCTCTGTGAAGAATGACATCGGTATTTTGATAGGGATTACATTGACTCTGCAAATCACTTTTGGTAGAATGACCATTTTGATAATATTTATTCTGCCTATACTTGGGAGATCTCTCCATCTTTTTTTTTTTTTTGCGGTACTGGGGATGGAACCCAGGGGCATTCTACCTCTGAGCTATACCCCCGGCCCTAATTTTTATTCTTTATTTTGAAACCAAGTCTCACTAAGTTGCGGAGTGCCTCACTAGGTAGCTGAGGCTGGCCGCGAACCCGGATCCTCTGGTCTCAGCCTCCCGAATGCTGGGATTACAAGTGTGTGCCACCACGCCCGACTGGGAGATCTCTCCATCTTCTAAGACATTTTTCAATTTCTTTCTTCAATGTCTTATAATTCTCATTGTAGAGGTCTTTTATCTCTGTAGTTAGATTTATTATTTTTGAGGTTATTGTAAATGAAATTGCTTTCTGAATTTTTTTCCAGTAGATTAATTGTTGGAATATAGAAAAGCTACTGATTTTTTTTACATTGATTTTATGTCCTGCTACTTTGCTGAATTAGTTAATCAGCTCTAGAAGTCTTTTGGTTGAGTTTTTTGGGCCTTCTAAGTATAGGATCATACCATCTGTAATGGAGATAATTTCAGTTCTTCTTTTCCTATTTGTATTCCCTTGACTTCTTTTTCTTGCCTTATCACTCTGGCTACAGTCTCAAGAATTATATTGAAAAGGAGTGGTGATAGTGGGCAACCTTGTCTTCTTCCTGATTTTAAAGGGAATTTCTACAGTTTTCCCCCATTCAATATGATGCTGACTTTGGGTTTCTTGTGTAATTTCCATATTCTGCAGTGTTTTTAACATGAATGGATGTTGGATTTTGTCAAATGCTTTTTCAGCATCTGCTGAGATGATCATGCGATTTTTGTCCTCCATTCTATTTATTTGGAGAATAAATTGTATTGGTTAGTGTATGTTGAACCAGGCTTTCATCCCTGGAATGAAACCAACTTGGTCATGGTGTACAATTTTCTTGATATGGTTTTAGATGTGTATTGCTAATATTTTGTTTAGGATTTTTGAATCTATGTTCATCAAGGATATTGGTCTATAATTTACTTTTCTTGAGGTATTTTTATTCTGTTTTGGTAGTAAGGTGATACTGGCCTCATAGAAGGAATTTGGAAGGATTGCATCTCTTTCAATTTCACAGGATAACTTGTGAAGTATTATATTTAATTCTTCTATAAAGGTTTTATAGAATTCAGCTGGGAATCCTTCTGGACTTGGAGTTTTCTTAGGTGGAAGACTTTCTATTTATATTTCTGTCTCTGCTTGCTATTGGTTGGCTTAGGTTTTCTATATTCTCTTGGTTCAATTTAGGTAGGTTGTATCTAGAAATCTGTAAATTTCATCTATGTTTTCCAGTGTATTGGAGTATAAATTTTCAAAATAGTTTCTGATGATCCTCTGGATTTACTCAATGTCTGTTGTGATATCTCCTTTTTCATTTCTGATTTTAATAATTTGAGCCAATGTCATCATTCTTTTGGTTAAGTTGGCTAAGGATTTAACAGTCCTGTTAATCTTTTCAAGGTTTTGTTTTGTTGATCTTTTGTATTTTTTGTTCTCTATTTAATTAATTTCTGCTCTGATTTTAATTATCTCCTGCCTTCTACTGGTTTTGGGATTAGTCTGTTGTTGTTTTTTGAGGGTCTTGAGGTGTGTCATTAGGTTGTATATTTGGTGACTTTCCGCTTGTCTTATGTGGGGACTCAGTGCTACAAAATTTCCTCTTAAAATTGCTTTCAAAGTGTCCCATATATTTTGGTATGTTGTGTCTTTACTTTCATTTAATTCTAGGTTTTTTATTTCTCTCCTTATTTCTTATCTAATCTTTGTTACAAATGTATCATTCAGTCTCCATTTATTTAATTTCTTTTGGTCTTCCTGTGGTTGGTTTCTACTTACATTCCATTATGATCTGAAAAGATGCAGATAATTATATTACATGCTTTGAATTTGCTTTTACTTGCTTTGTGGCCCAGAATATGGTCCATTTTGGGAAAGGTTTCATGAGTAGCTGAGAAGAATGTGTATTCAGCTGTTGTTGATTGTAATATTCTGTATATGTCTACTAGATACATTTGATTTATAGTGTTCTTTAGATTTGAAGAGTCTTTACTCATGCTTTGTCTGGAAGTTGAATCTAGTACTTTGCACAGTGTGTTAAGGTCTTCCAATTTTTTGCATTGTGGTCTATTTGAGAACTAATATCCTGAGAGTTTGTTTTATAAAAGTGGGTGTGCACACATTTGGGGCATAAATGTTTATTATCATCTTCTTGTTTAGTATCAACTCCTGGTTATATTTTTTTATTACTAAGAAGGGTCACACCCTGTCTCTTCTGATAAGTTTTAGCTTAAAGTTTACTTTGTTGGATATGAGCATTGCTATCGCCTTTTTTTTTCCTACTCTCCATTTGCATGGAATGTCTTTTTCCATCTTTTCACCTTTGTATGTAAGGTGAGTTTCTTTCAAGTAGTATACAGTTGGATTATGTTTTTAAATCACATTACTAGTCTATGCCTTTTAATTGGTCAAGTTTATACCTTTGATATTAAATGTTATAATTGAGAGATGATATTTGTTTCCTGTCATTTTAGTTATATTTTCTGTTTGATATAGTGTTATTTCTTCTTTGCTTAGCTGCTCATCCAGTGGAATGCATCCCTTCTCTGGTTCTGGTATTTACTTAATCAATTTTTTTTTTTTCGGTGCTGGGGATTGAACTCACGGGCATTCTACCTCCGAGCTATACCCCCAGCCCTATTTTTTATTCTTTATTTTGAAACCGAGTCTCACTAAGTTGCGGAGTGCCTCACTAGGTAGCTGAGGCTGACCGCGAACCCGGATCCTCCGGTCTCAGCCTCCCAAATGCTGGGATTACAATACTTAATCAATTTTGAATGATATCTTTGCTGGGTATAGCAGTGTTGGTTGGAAATTGTTTTCTTTCAGGGTCTGGAGTACGTCCTATCAGCCTCTCCTGGTTTTTATGACTTAGGTTGAGAAGTCTGGGGTGATTCTGATTCTTTTGCTCCTGAATGTCACCTGCTCTTTTGTTCTAGATGCTTTTAGTATTCTATCCTTGGCCTCCATGTTAGTCATTTTGATTATTAAATGGTGTGGAAGAAGTTCTCTGATCTTGTCTTGTTGGTGTTCTGATTGTCTCCTGTATGTGAATGTTCAAGTCTTTTTCTAAATTTGAAAAATTCTCTGATCTTATTTCTCCAAAGAGGTTTCTAATGACCTTAGTTTGTGCTTCTAAACCTTCTTAAATGCCTATTATCCATAAATTAGTTCATTTCATATCATCCATATTTCTTGAGTATTCTGACCTTGTTGTCATTGTATATTGTTGACTCTGTGGTAAATTTTAATAAGCTGTCTTCCAAGAGTGAGACTCTACTTTCCGTGTTTTAGTCTGCCAGAGGTGATTCTACTGATGTCTTTAATTCATTTATTGTTTCTTTCATTTTACCCTGAGCCTCTTTCTGGTTCTTACTTAGAGTCTCAATTTCTCTATTGTATGTCCTGTTATATCCTGTATCCTATAAATCTGTGATTTTATTTCTGAAGCCTTTGGTCATATTGTAAATCAAAGTTCTGAATCCCCCTACTGGAATTTTCTGCAGCTCAGTATTGGTGATCTTCCTTGATGCTGAGTTGTGGGAATTTATTGTTTCCTCATTTGTCCTCATTCTCATGTTTTCAAAATTCTCAGATTTGTATCTTGTTGTCTTGGCATTCTCTTTCTCTTTGTGTGAGAGCCCTATACCTATTTGTTATCCCTTTATAGTAAGGTCTATGCTGGGGAATATTTTTTATCAACAAATCTGTTCCATACAATCAGATTTTTGAGTTAGCTCCCCAGAACCTCTTTAACAGGGTATAGTTCTTAGTGCATGCAAGCAGCAGTCTCTGGTTGGCTACAGGTCTCCATGCTCTCTGGGCCCATATTTAGTAGGACCATATATAATGTTCTGGTCAGAACCTATGGCCTGCTAACTGGGATTTAATGCCCCACAGACACCACTGTTTCTCTGTTGATTGTGAACACATGAAATACTATGAAGTGCTGACCTCTGGCCTCTGTGATCACTGGACACAAGCTCAACAGGGTCTGATTTGCTGGTTGTAATCATGTGGAGCCCTATTATCATTGGCACACATCATCACCAGGAACAAATTCTGCTGGCTGAGAAAGTGTTGTATTCTCAGTCTGCAGTGTGGCTGTCTAAGTCAAATTGCTCCAGAGACACTGTTGCTGCTTTGCCAGCTGTGACTGTGTGAATCCCTGCTGGACCCTGGTCTTCTTGTTTTCAGGGTCCAAACTCCAGCAGGAAGAGATTGTATCATTCTGAACCTGGGAGTTGGGTGGCTGAATTATTTAGCCACAGGAACACTGCTGCTTTGGGCTGCTGAAATCACATGAGACCTTGCTGGCCTCCAGTGTTGGTATTTATGATGTCCAAACACTGCCAGGAGAGATTTTATAGCTTTCCTAGCCGGTGACATGGTTGGCTGAGTTATTTCACCCCACCGCCACCACACCACTGTTGGAGACCCTGCAGGAACCCTAAGGATAACCCTAGGTCCTGCCAACCCCAGTGAGCCTAGGGACTATTTGCTAATTCATGTTTCTGTTGTGTCCCACTGTAGCCCTGCTCCACCTCTGCATGGGTAATTCATAAACTTAAAGACCCCTTGGGTTTGTTCATTTTCATGCAAGTCCTTTTAGCTACAAAGCCTTCCCCCTGGGACAGTTTATATACTCATGGTTTTGATGAGTGCCACTTGGGTCCCTGCAGGAAGGGCCTGTATTTTCTTGGTTCCTACAAGTTAAGTTGAAGCCACAGGAGTTTGCTGTGCATTTGTGCTGGTTGTTCTGGACATCCCCAGTAGTCTTGACAAGGTGGTTTGTAGCCACTAGGTTCCTTGCAGGAAAGGCCTGTTATTTTTCAGTGCAGAGGAGTTCATCTGTAGTTGCAGGAATTTTCTGGGTAGTTTGACTGTTTGGCCTGGAGATCCACAGTAGTCTTGGTGAGGGGGTTGTAACCACTTGGATCCCTGCAAGAAGAGTTCAGTTGCAGTTGCAGGAGTTCTCTGGGTGGTTTGGCTGGACAGCATGGGAAGTCGAATTCTTGAGGTATTTAAGCATGGCAAGAAAGATGTGATTGTTTTTGGTGTGGGTTCTCTGTTAATCGCTTGCTTGACAAGATTTAGCTTATTTTTTTTTTACTCTGAAGAGCTGCAGGATTCCAGTAGCCACCAGTTACATTGTGGGCTTTCCAAGATGGTACCCACCTCCACTCTCCACTCACCAGATAAGACACATGTAGCTCTTTTCAGTCCTCTGCTCTCTGTGCTGCCTCCAATTCAACAATGATTCAACTGTCTTTCTTCTGCTGAGTTCTTACTGCTTTTCTTCTCTTGCCAAGAAGCAGTCTTCCATCTAGTTGAGTTCTGAGTCTTAGAGCAATAAAAACATGCTGTCTTTCTCTATTCTATTATCTTTAATATCCTTCATTTTTATTTTGAAGCAGAGTCTCACTAAGTTGCTGAGATCCTTGCTAAATTGCTGATGCTGTCCTCAAACCTGTAATTCTCCTGTCTCAACCTCCCAAGTACTGAGATAACAAGTGTGTGCCATCATACATGGCTCTTTGAGACATTTTATTTTTTTTAATTTTTTTTTTTATTTTTGCGGTACCAGGGATTGAACTCAGGGGCGTTCTACCTCCGAGCTATACCCCCAGCCCTATTTTTTATTCTTTATTTTGAAACCAAGTCTCACTAAGTTGCGAAGTGCCTCACTAGGTAGCTGAGGCTGGCCGCGAACCCGGATCCTCCGGTCTCAGCCTCCTGAATGCTGGGATTACAAGCGTGCGCCACCACGCCTGGCTTCTTTGAGACATTTTAAATGGACATATATACACATAACAAATATATAAAATGTATATTATTTTGTTTTTATGTAAAGGAGCAATTTTGTTTTTGAAATTATAGATATTGATATGAATTTTTTGAAAAGCATAAGCTAACTCAGGTTACAAAGCCTTCTTTATAAATAAACCTTTATTGAAACAAAGCCATACTTTTTAATTTACATTATTATCTATGGCTGCTTTTGCACTTTAGTGGCAAAGTTGAATAACTGCTAACAGAGATGATATGGCTTGCAAAGATTAAATATTTACTATTTGTCCTTTTCTTTGTGTGTGCATGTGGTACCGGGGATTGAATGCAGAAGCATTCTGCTTCTGAGCTACATCCTCAGCCCTTTTTAAATTTTATTTTGGAGTTGGGCATGGTGGTGCACACTTGTAATTCCAGTACTTGGGAGGCTGAGACAGGAGGATTGCAGGTGTGAAGCCAGCCTCAGCAACTTAGTGAGGCTCTTAAATACTTAGTGAGACCCTGTTTCCAAATAAAATATAAAATGGGTCTGAAGGTGTAGCCCAGAGGTAGAAGGCCCCTGGGTTCCATCCCCAATACCACACAAAAAAATTTACTTGGGGACAGGGTCTTGATATCTTGCCAAGACTGGCTCTGACCTCCTGGGCTCAAGCTATCCTTCTGCCTCAGCCTCCTGAGTAGTTCTGGTTACAGGTGCCTGCCACCTGCACCCCTTATAGAAAAGTTTGCTGACTCCTATTTTAACTTAATTTGCTTCAAGATCCTCGGTTGGTACATCCTGTATCAATATCATTTTCTTGAACTTCAGCATAGTATGGCAGAATGTAACTCTACTGTGGAAAGGTTTTAAATGGATTCCAAATTTTTGCTATGATACACAGTGCTAAAATGTATGATTCTAAATATGTCTTCTATTCACATGCAAAGATTTTCTTGAGATAGACAGAAGAGGAGTGACTAGTTAGAAGGATATAAGTATTTTAGATTTGGATGGAGAGAAATAGGGCTTCAAAAATTCTGCACCTATTTACATGTCTGCTAATTATGGACAAAAGTTCCAATTTGCCTGAGTTAAAAAGAACAGCACCCTCAATGTCCTGGATTTTAGAAATCCTTTACCTTTTGAAGATGCAGCCCTATTTCTTTTGTCAATATGACCCTGTGTTTGTCAGCATTCTCACTGCTACAATCCAAGGAACTGAGCATACAACTTAGAAGAAGGAAGATTTATTTGCTCACAGTTTCCTTCTGGGTTTGGGGTTTAGTCCATGTGAGGCCAGGGACCATGGATCTCAGGACATGGTGTCAACAGGAAGTGGAGAGAGGGAAAGCACAAGGATTTTCTTTTCATATCATGAAGACTAGAAGCAAGAGGGAGCAAGCAAGCAAGGGGAGTCAAAGACACAGACACAATCCCTAAGGCTATACCCTCAGGGATTCACCTCTATCTACACTGTGTAACCTTAGGTTTCAATGGATTTATCCACTGATGAGATTATAATTAACATAACTTAACTATATCAACCCTGAGATTCATATATGAGCTCTTTGTGATGGATTATATATGTGACCATAACAGGTCCTCAACCTCAAGTGTTGAGAGATGGACTGTTAAAGTAATCCAGGATTTCTGGGTACCAAAACAGTAGACATCTCATTAATTTCAGAGAAGGGAGGCTAAGGATACTTTACTCCACTAGGCTGGAGAATATACTCTACTAGGGCTTCATGGAGAAGAAGAATCTGGGCTGGGTGGAGGATTGGAGAGTTTAGTGGAAGAGAGGCCATCCTGCTCAGGTGGAACAGGAACTGGCCCTGGCTTTCTCACAGCCCTCTGCTGTCCACCTGCCCCACACAGGCAGGCAGGTCCCACTTTCATAAGTAGTTCAGATATATAATGATCACTTTCAGACCACTGGGGCCTGAGGACATGCTGACAGATGTGAGCTGGACAGGGGTTCACAGGAGGTGCAGTGGCTGAAGACAAGAAAGATCAGCACAGCTGACCCTCACAGGGGACATGTGCAGATTGAGATGTGCATGTGAAGCCCTTGCACAGGGCTTGGCAGTCAATAACACTCAACTAGCATTGGTATTCCTTCACTGTCCTCTACTGAAGTGAAGCCTGAGATTTGCAGATGAAGAGGCTGAGGATTTTTCATATATAGTAATAGGGGCTCTGACTGAACAGTCTGGCATGGGAGAAAATCAGGTGGGAGAACTCTAGCATCACCTGAGGGTCGCCAGAAGCCTTCCCAGGTTGAAGATTTCCACTGTTGTTTGAAGAAGAACCCAAGTACTAGCCAGGGAGCCCCTTGATGGTCTTTTACATGGTGCCCTCTCATCATAGTGCTGTTCACCCTCCAGGGTACTCCTCATTCGAGGCAATGTGTGCTTGGTCATTTTAAATGACCCTTTTTATCATTCTCATGAAGCTGTGGAGTAAACCCTACCTCCGGGTGTGATTGCAAAGAGCTACCTGTATAGGAGGGACATGCCTCACTGGTACAGACAAGGATGCAGTGCCCAGCATGAGTGCCCAAGGGATTAGCATCCCTGATTACATGGGTACCAGCCCTTGTTGCATCAGAATAGCCTGAGTCATGACTGATATGTGGCCCAAGTACCTCTCTGGGTACCTTCCCACTGTTGGTTTGGGGGCCAGAGGGGAGTGTGCATGGTCTATGAGTACCTCGGGTGATATGCGCTCATGGTCCTCACATCCATCTCTGAGGCACAGCAGTAGACAGGGGAGGGTATCACCTCCAAAAGCCAAAATGTACCCTGGTGCGGTGGGGCACTAAACCTGAAGTGTACCTGCAAACATGCCTATGGAAGCTTTCCTGGGAGATATTCCAGCTTTACAAGCACACATGTTTAGGTGCAGCTGATTACATCTCTGAAGGAACAGATGCGTTACCAGGTCCAAGTTCCTACCTGTTGTATTCCTAGGCTTGAAAGGAAGTTAAATTTGAATTTTAAGACATAAATATTTACCATATATGTTCTCCATCAATTGATACCTCCCTGCAAATGGTCCTCTCTCTGCCAAGCCTTCTGAAAGTCACTCAATGGAAGTAGTTGGGTTTATCTTGCTCATTCTATAGATTTTCTAGGGCACATATGTGGGCCTGGATTCAATCATGACATGGTACATTCGAGTCATTAGGGGAATGTGGGACATAGTTTTGACATTTTAAGCACTGATAACATTTGAAATCAAGGCAGGATAATGACTTTTATTAATCATCCATGTCTCCTCCCACCCTTCTGGCCTCTGCCTCATACCAGCTGTTGAACATTTAAGAAAATGGTAGATGAACATGATTATAAACAATTATGAGTTTTTCTTTTTTAAGAGACAGATGGAATCAAGGTTTCTATTTTAAGAGGCATTCAAATTTAGGTTATGTCTACACAATAACACATTATTACAAGAGAACCATATGTTTTCCTTTAGTGCCATTGAAATTTCAATATAGAATGGTCCAGAATCAACAGTCAGTGGTGTGTACTGGGTAAGTTCACTGATACACGCTACTGCAAGCCAATAATTTAGCTTTTTTCAAACATTAATTTTTAAAATGTTTCCACACATTCCTTCCTCCAATAAACAGTAGTCATGGGCCATATTTTGTGCTGTGCTATTAGGATATAGAGATGAAAATAGTATGCTTTTATGCCCTCAATGAGCTCACTGTTGACATCATGCAGTAGTTTGGGTTGGTTTTGTTTAACACAATGCTGCCTTCAAGTCTCTTATGTTTATTTGTCCACATAAAATACTAGGAAGAATTATTATTTAACTCCCAGTGTTAACTTCAAGCTTGTAACAAATCATTGGACAATAAACATCTTTGAGGGATTACTACCCAAGCCCCCAGCAAGTCAAAGACATGGATAAGGTTTGTAATCTGGGGAATTTTTTTTAACTCCTGCAGGTGAATTTGAGCTTCTAAGGTCCCTTAGGGAATTTTGGATTAAACACCTTCTCATTCCTTAGAACAGATATTGTTAGACTTTACTGTGTGCTATGGTTTGAGTATAGGATGCTCCTGAAAAGTCATGTGTTGGCAATGCAAAAATGTTCAGAGGTGAAGTAAGGGCCGAGGCTCTAACCTCTTCAGTGGATAAGTCCACTGAGGGGTTAATAATTTGAATAGATTTACTGGGTGGTAACTTAGGTAAGTGGCTCATGGCTGGAGGAGATGGGTCACTGGAGATGTACCCTTGGCAACTATTTGTCTGTGGTTACTTCCTGTCTTTCTCTCTTCTACTGGCTGCCACTGAGTTGAGCTTAGCCTTCCTCTGCCCTGCTGTGCCATAATGATGTCTGCCTTGGAGTCTGCCAACTGTGACTATACCTCTGAAACCATGGGCCAAATAACCTTTTCTCCTCTATATTGTTTGTCTCATGTATTTTGGCCACAACAATGGAAAAGCAGATGAAAAAATTGTGTATCAGCCTTACCTGGAGGACCTATTAAAACATGAACTTGTTTGAGGGCCCCTCCCTCAAACTTTCTGGTTCAGTTAGTTGGGGATGAGCTCTGAGAATCTGCATTTCTAACAAGTTCCCAAGGTTTGCTGCTGGTCCAGGGCCCACACTTTGAGAACACTGCCTTGGAAGTTTCAGTATGGTTGTGAGTTCTTTACTGATATAAATGAAAGGGCTATTCGGTAAACAAATTGAGTTATTGAGCACCTGATGAGGTGCTCTCACAGTTCTGGGTATTCGTAATAAAAGGGGAGGCAGTGAGGTAAAGGCGAGAGATGGTAAGTCTCAGTGAGACTGTGTGGCTAGCTCCCCAGCAGCTCCCCTGCACAGACCAGCTTACTGTACATTGTAACTCCAGCATTAGTGGCTGTTGCCATGTGGCTCTTGGGAAATTATGCTGCTTTTCGTACAATGACTCTTCCTCCAGTGTCATGATTTTTCACTCTCAAACACACTACACAAATACAAAATGGTATTTGGCATTGCAGCTGTGGGCAGAAAAATATGCAATAATCAACGCAGCACAAAGACTATCCAATGGAACGACTAAAATTTGTGCTCTTGTGGATGGACCCGCATTGTTCTGTGTGTATGTTTGTGCCATGGGAGGGGTCAAGAGGCAGATTTTCTACATCGCTCTGTTTGCAGAACCTATGTGCTATTTCATCATATTTTGCCTCCCCCTTGAATCTACAGATTCTTCTTCAGATAATCCTTTGATATCAGGAGCTTCTTCCAGTGTCTGAACCTTAAGGACAAGATAGTTATCATCAAGCTTGTCTGATTTAGATATAAAATGCCTTCCTAAAAGTTGACCCACCAGGCTCTCTGCCTGCCTCCTCTCAACTCTCCTCCTCCAACTCCCAGGCATCACACCCCTCTGCCTCCAGCAGGCTTCACCTCCCCAGCACTGTGTTGCATTTCATGGCTGAACTGTATTTTCTTGCTTTCAAGCTGTTTATCACTTAAACTTGTTTCCAGGGTTCAATGAATATGATTTTCTTTGTGTAAATATAGAAAAAACCCCTCCCAGCGTATGTTTTTGGCTCCTTTGTCAAAAATCAGTTGACTGTAAACACGTGGATCTGTTTCTGGATCTTCTATTCTGCTCCATTGGTCTATGTGTCTGTTTTTGTGCCAATACCATGCTGTTTTTATTACTGTGGCTTTGTAGTAAAGATTGAAGTCAGGTATTGTGATACCTCCTGCATGGTTCTTGTTACTAAGA
>PVLC010011578.1:20438-47078 GCA_004027655.1 Graphiurus murinus | reverse complement strand
CAAGGCCAGTCTCAGCAACTGAGCCCGACCCTGTTTCAAAAAATAAGCTGGGCGTGTGGTGGCACCCACTTGTAATCCCAGTACTTGGGAGGCTGAGACAGGAGGATACAGGTTCGCAGCCAGCCTCAGCTACTTAGTGAGGACCTCCGTAACTTAGTGAGACCCTTTTTCAAAATAAAGAATAGAAAATAGTACTGGGGGTACTATTTTTATAGCTCGGAGGTAGAATGCCCCCGAGTTCAACCCCCAAACCCCCACAAAAGGGCTGGGGATGGCCCCTGGGTTCAATCCCCAGTATCACAAAAGAAAAAAAAAGAAGAAGAAAAAAAAGAAGAAGAAGAAAAAAAGAGAATTTAAGGCCAGGCATGGAGGCACATGCTTGTAATCCCAGTAGTTGGGAGGCTGAGACAGAAGGATTGCAGGTTCGCGGCCAGCCTCAGTAACTTGTGATGACCTCTGCAACTTAATGAGACCCTGTTTCAAAATAAAGAATAAAATAGGGCTGGGGGTGTAGCTCAGAGGTAGAATGCCTCTGGGTTCAATCCCTAGTACCACACACACAAAATTCAATCAATCAGTCAGAGTGTAGGTTGGAGGTAGAATGCCCCTGGGTTCTTCCCCGGTACCCCATCCCATGCCCCCAATCCCTGCGCAGAAGAGCAGCTGTCTAGTATGAGGGAGCTCCATCACTCTAGAAGTGGTGTCTCAGCCTGTGCCGCCCAGCCCACCTGCCCCAGGCCTGGCCGGTGAGCATCTCCTGTGCCAGTGGGGAGGGAGACCCAGGACTGAAAAATGCTCTGGCCTGAGTGTGCCATCCACCTTGCAGGCATAGGAGCCCAGCACTGACAGTCCTCAGCACCCCCAGCTGTTCCTCTGCTCTTGGGCACCCATGTTACCATCCTTTGTCCTGCCCCCAGCCTTCCTCATGTCTCAGAGAGTCCTTCCTATGGCTCCTAGGACACTCTCCCACCTCCCTGGACTCTGATTTCCCTGTAATGACCTCACCCATTGGCTGCCCCCACTGAGGTGTGGCTGGGGGACTGAGCACTGGACAGGCTGCCTGAGCCCTCAGAAGTCCCTGGCAGTGCTCGGGATGGAGCTGCTTTTGGGCAAGGCCAAGCCCCTCCGTCTAAGTAGTAGCCTCAGAGGGCCTGATGTGAGCACAGAGAGCAGCCGGACAGTCTCCTCCCTCCACAGGCCTCTGCTGACACCCGCCCATCTCACAGGCGAGTACACAGACTGCCCTGGAGCCTAGTCTGCAGGCGCCCCCATCATCTCAGCCTGCTCTTGAGGAATCCCATCGCCTGTGGGGGCTCTGTGGTGCTCTGGGCCGGGTGCTTGGTCTTGGGAAGCTGCAGTCACTGGAAGTGGAGAAGCCTCGGGGTTAAGCTCACTGTACTTATTGTGAGATGGTGGTAGTGATGCCAGCTTGGCCCCTCGGCCTTCAGGGCTCCTGCCCCAAGCCTTGGAGACATGTGCTACATTGTGGTCTTCCACAGTGCCCTTCAGAGCATCCTCCCACAGCCTGGGCTGGTGGAGCCTCAGGGCCGCTAGCCAAGCAGAGGTGATGCATATTCTCCCTGTCTGAGACCAGGGAAGTAGAGGCTCAGAGATGTCCAGTAACCTGCTAACGGCACACGGTGAGTCCTGTCAAAGTCCTGGCTTCCAATTCTGTTCAAGGAGTCCCAGGGCCTGCTCCTGAGGCCAGCGTGAGATTCTTTATCCAGAGCCCCTTTGTGGTGGACTCTAATGGTCATGGACTGGCCTAGAAAGTGAGCTCTCTATCACGGGAGGCGTGTAAGCAGGCCTGGTGTCATCACCCCTAAGAGACAAGCTTTCCCCTCTCCCAGCCTGGGGTGACCCTGATTTGTGGGTTCAGCCATACTTCTCCATGCACATGCACAGGTGCGAGTGGACAGAGCTGTGGGCATTGATGAGAATAGTGGGTTGTCTCCTCTGTCACCAGGCTGCTGTGGTGCCAGTGTGGCTTGCCGGGAGCACGAGGAAGCCTGCACAGGCCGACACTAAGGTACCCTTTCTGGAACTGACCAAGGCCAGGAACAGTCGGCAGCTCTTTAGAGTGGATCAGCCAGGAGGACCAAGTCTGTTCTGCAGGGTGGGGTACTAAGGCTCAGGAAGGGCTGTGACTTGCCCAAGTCATTCAGACCTTGAGGGGAAGCCTGGGGTCTTCGGCCTCCACAGGGAAGAAAGAAGTATCCTTTTCTGGGAGGTGCAGCTCAGATCCCTGGCGTCTGCTGCTTCTCTTCCTGTTTGGGTGGGCTCTGCTCACACCTGTCCGCAAGGTAGATGTGGGACTAGATGGTATAAGTGAACAGGTGAGTGCCAGATGCCTCACTCAGTGCTCTGTAGCCACCTCTGGAGGGAAAGTCCTGCTTTGCGATGTCTGCCAATTCCCATAGTGTAAATGCTCCCGGGGCTGACTGCTTCAGCTGCACTTCAGGGCTGGGAAGAGGTGCGCAAGTTGGCCTCCGTCAGTCAATTTCAGTTGGCCCAGGTGCCTGCTGCCAGCACCAGTGGAGCCTGGAAGTCCTGCTGTCCCAGGAAATAGTTGGGTTGACACATGCTTCCTTCTAATTGTGAGAGTGTGTTGTCTACTCTGCCGGCTTTTGTCACGAGTTGCTTTGTGACAAGGGCTTCAGGGCCAAAAGCCCATGGACATGCCTTCATCTCTGCAGATCTGAGTGGCTGGTGACCCAGATGAGAACACTCCGGGGTCTCCCTTGAGACCTGGGTTCCTCATCTAGAAGTGGGTCCAGTGGCTGCGTTACAGGGTCATGGAGGCTCGGATGAGGGGTTAGCTTAAAGCTGTGCCTGGAACAGGACTCATGTGAGTATGGTGGTGGACACGGTCTGCCCCTTAAGTGAGGTTTAGAGATGCCCACCAGAGGGGCTCATGTGTAAAAGTTGAGAAGTGTAAGGGAGAGGCTCCTTACACAGGAAAGGTGGTAGAAAAAATCTAGGCTCAGGGGTTTGGGGAGCCTCTCTATGCCCCCATGCAAGACAGCCTGTTCCCCGAGCTCTGGGCTTTAGGGCAGATGACTTCGGCCTTTGGGGTTCGGTCTTGCTTAATTGAAGAGCAGACGTGAGGATCACTGCCTCCTGCCTCCCTGGGTGAAGGCCAGGCCTCACAGATCCCGTGAACGCAGCGACGGCAGAAGGGACATTCCAGTCCCCGACTGTGCCTGTGCGTAGCTAGGAACTGGGTTCTGAAGGTAGGGTACCCTGGGCTGCCTTCTATCCTGCACATTCTGTCCTGGCACGGGTTCCCGGGTCTGAAGCTCCGGATACCTCACGGTGAGGCAAGGAGGCTGAAGCCACTCCTAGGGACAAATGAGCCCCTCCATGGAGCGCTCCAGAGGCCAGAGCCGGTGCGAAGCGGGGAGCGGCGGGGTGGGGCGACAGGAGTCCTCCACAGGTGGCTGTGCGCGCCCGCAGTCAGGTGGGCGTGCCAGGCTCCACCCCGCGCGCTGGCCCTGGGGGCGGAGCGAACGGAGGCCACGCCTTCCCCGCGCCCCGGGTCTGAGCCGGTGCGGGAGCGGAGGCGCGCGGAGCCGGTAGGATCTTGCACGCGGGAGCGCGGTCCCGCAGAGGCCCGGCCCGAAGGAGCAGCGCGCAGGAGCCAGCCGAGCAGCACTGCGACCCCCACCCTCACGTGGACCCCGCCCCAGCGCAGATCCCGGCAAGATCAGAGCTCACGGCCCCGGAGCGCGGCCTCGCCCGCCTCGCCCGCCCCGGCCACCCGGCCGCGGGAATGGACGGCGCCCGCTGGCCCTGTGAGTGCCGGGCCCTCCCGCCCGCCGCCTTTGTGTGTGCGCGCCGCGCCGCCGCAGCCCCCTCCCCGCGCGCCCCTCCGCGCCCCGGGCCCGCGTCCTTTGTGGAGCCGCCGCCTGGCCAGTGCCTCCCCGCGCCCCCGGCCTCCCTGTCCCCTGTGCAGCACCCCGGGACAGCCCAGTAGCTCCCTCCTGGACCGGGCATAGGTCCCCTGCCCGACCTCTTGGTCCCTTCTGCAGTCCCCCCCGCCCCAGGCCTCAGGGACGCTCAGCAGGTCCCCCTCCCAGGGTCCCGGTGACAGCCCCGTACAGGCCTTCTCCGCGGCCCAGGGCTCAGCAGGGCACGGCGCCGGCTTCGTGTGCCAGCCTCCGAGCCCCCTCCGCGGGCCAGGGCTGGGCAGGGCGCGGGCCCCGGGGCGGCGCTGTCTCAGCGACCGGCGCGGGCAGGTGCGGCGGGGCCGGCGCTCACGCGGGCCTGTGTGTCCTTGGCCCGCAGAGATGGACGGCGATGGCGGCCGCCGAGACGCCCCCGGCGCACTGATGGAGGCCGGGCGCGGCTCGGGGCAGGCGGGCATGGCGGAGCCGCGGGCGAGGGCGGCGCGGCTGGGGCCCCAGCGCTTCCTGCGGCGCAGCGTGGTGGAGTCTGACCAGGAGGAGCCGCCGGGCCTGGAGGCCGCGGACGCCCCGAGCTCGCAGCCCCCGCAGCCCCTGCAGCGCCGGGTGCTTCTCCTCTGCAAGACGCGCCGCCTCATCGCGGAGCGCGCCCGGGGCCGCCCCGCCGCCCCCGCTCCCGTCGCGCCCGCCGCGCCTCCTAGCGCCCCGGGTGCCCCCTTGGAGCCTGACCCGGAGCCCGCCCGCGCGCGGGAGCCCAGCCCCGACCCCGCCGCTGCGGCAGCCGCGCTGGTCCCCGAGGGCGGCCCGCGGCAGGAGGAAGAGGCTGCAGCGGCGAGGCCAGAGGACGCGGGAGCCACCGAGGCAAAGCCCGAGCCAGGGCGCGCACGCAAGGATGAGCCAGAGGAGGAGGAGGACGACGAGGACGATCTCAAGGCCGTGGCCACCTCCTTGGATGGCCGCTTCCTCAAGTTCGACATTGAGCTGGGCCGGGGCTCCTTCAAGACCGTCTATAAAGGGCTGGACACGGAGACCTGGGTGGAGGTGGCCTGGTGCGAACTGCAGGTGAGGACGCGCTGCTCGCAGGTGGGCTTCGGTGAGTGCGTCCTTGGGCGCGTCCTTGCTTCGGAGTGGGGCCGTAGGCAGCCCTGGGGATGGCGGGGGTTGCCGAATGTTTCATCCGAGTGTGAGTGGGCGACAGGATGCGGGCCAGGTGTGTGGACTGGACACTGTTCTGTGTCTGCGCAGGTCGGGTTTGTCAGCCTGCCCCGCGGCAGGGGTCAGTGCTTGGGTTCGTACTGTGTGTGTGTGTGTGTGTGTGTGTGTGTGTGTGTGTGTGAGAGAGAGAGAGAGAGAGAGAGAGAGACAAATGAGGGGGGCTGCTCGGGAGGGGCACCTGGGAGCCTTGTCATCTCTGTCAGGCTGTTCCTTGTTGAGTCCTAACCCACTTTACTGATCCAGAAGACCCTGGAGGCAGTGTGGGGGAGTCCAGGCCTGTGTGAAGGCCTTCTTAGGGTAATTTGGAAGCTCCCAGCTGCCCCTACATTAGCACCTCCCTATGTCCTACAAGGTGTATGTGTGGCAGCCTGCAAGCTCTATAGGGGCTTCTTCTGACTCAGGGTCTGGTACCAAGGGATGGTGCCTGGGGGGACCTTAGGCCCTCTGGACAAGGCCTAGAAGCCTTGTAAATAGCCTGCTGGTGTTCCCAGGGCTTCATTTGTTTGTAAATGGGATGTGTGAGAGGTCTTAAAACCAAGTTGTGTGCAATGCCAGTGGGTTTTTCCTTTCTGTTTCTCTCTCTTTGGATGCAAAGGCTCTGGGCTTGCATTTTTCATAACCTTGCCCTCACATTAGCTGTGTCAGCCTTGGCCCTGGAGGATTATATAAACGGCAACCCTAGTCCTCTGGGCCAGCCTGGGGAGAGGAGGCAGCTCCTGTCACAGAGGATGTTTACAGGCCCCCCCTTGTCGGGAGGGGGCAGCTGTCAGGCAGAGCCTGGCCTGAGAGAGTGCTGGCTGGAGGTGTAAACCTACCCCGCTAGCCTGTAAAGTTAGCTGGCCTTCCAGGGCTGACGCAGGCTGGGCGAGCTGGGGCAAGTTGGGTGCCAGGGCTGCAGGCTACACTGCAGGACGCCTGCACTTTTGGCCCAGCAATGGGATTCAATTGCTGTGTCCTCCAGCCCCTGCAGGGTGACCTATGTGTGTGTAGACTGGGCTTATTTGGTGTCATCAATCGTTCTAAGACAAAGAGCTCCAGAGATATTGCCTCCCCACTGTCCTTGCTTCTGCTGTGGAAATGTGGCTTTGTGTGGCTGGGTCAGTCCTCTGGGGTCCTTCAGGAAGGGCGAAGGTGTTCTTCTTTGTGGTCCTCATGAGGAGCTCCCCTCCCTCCTGCCTCACAGGTTCCAGGCCTTGCCAAGAGGTGGCCCAGAATGGGCAGGTGGGTGGGGCAGTGTCTGTGGACATGAGCAGGCAGAGAGGAGAGAGGGTCCAGGAAGGGGGGAAGGTGGCTCTCAGTTTGGGAGAGTGGTGGGGCTCTTGCCAGATGACCTGCATGGCTCTCTGAGCCCACGATGGTGCTGTGGCCCCCAAGTGCCGCTGCGGAGGGAGGATAGAAAGGAGGGGTGTAGCAGGCTCAGTGTGAGTTAGACCTCAGGAGCCTGAGCCTGTGGATCTGGCCGGGGTGCACAGGGAGTTTATAAGCACTCCTTTCCTTTAAATAAAAGCAAACTATTTTGCTTCTGGGGCTGCCCATGGTGGGCTGGGCCTGACCTCCATCCCAGGGTCCTTTGCTTCTTGGCTCTAGAGGGGAGTGGGAAGGTTGAGGCTAGATTCTGGGCTACATGATGGTGTTCCTTGATCTGGTGTTACTAGGGCCCCCGGCTGGCAGGGAAACTGTCCCCATGCCTCCCCCAACAAGAGGTGCTGTGCATGTGCACCCCAGGGAGGTCCCCTCCCTCTGCCTGGGCTGGTCTGAGAGAGTTTCATGTGACAAGCATCTGGACCAGCTTAAGAGACCCCCTCTGCTGAGAATCTGGTGGGGACCCTCCTGAGGTCACTAGGGAGGAGGTAGCAGGGGGCATGCCTGGTGTGGAGGGTGGTGCCTGGGCCAGTTTTGTGTGGAGCTGTCAGAGGAGCCCCCGAGGCTGCAGGGAACCTACAAGTAATAACCCTCCCAGATCAGGGCCTTGGCCTTGGAGGGGACATGGGGTCCTTGAGGGAGTGGTATTCCTGGTGGGGTGCAGGGCCAGGCCTCACCAGCCTCCATGGTGCAGAAGGGCTCCTGATTGGGGAAGTGCGACAGGTGGGCATCCTTGGCCAGGTGTGTTGGCTTTGTTCCTGGGATGGGGGTCTTCTCTGTGCACAGTATAAAGATTTCCAGGCATTGGGCAGGGGGTTCCTGGGAGCCTGACTTTGCAGCGGAGGGAGGGTCTGTCAGGGTGCTGCCTTTAGTCAGGATTGCTTCTCTGGATTCCTTGGACTCTGTCTCTGTCTTTGCAACACCCAGAGTGCTTTGCAGCTGTGGCCTCCCTCTGTTTACCCAGGTGCCTGGTTGGCGGCTGTGCCTTTTTCCCACTGTGGGGGTTGGGGCCTTCTGGGTCCCCTCATGGCTCCCCGGGAGACAGCGAAGTGTAGTGTTTGCCAGCTCTTTCCAGGGTTCCCTGCCTAGGTGTGACACGTACCAACAGTGGACGTGTGGTATGTGGCTTAGAGGACATCTGATTTCCATCAGCGACCTGGCATTGAAAGGGCTCTGCAGGAAAGCAGCACTTGCTTATCTCGCACCCCAGGTTTTTGCAGGGAGGAAGCCATTTAAAAATATTACCTTGTTGCCAGTTATCTTTTGAATAAACTTTTAGTCTTGGTGCCAGAACATGTTACAGTAGTAATGAAGAAAGTAAAGACATCCCCAGAATCCTACCACCCTGTTCTCTCTCCCTTTCCCTGGTGGCCAGCTCTGGCCAGCTCTGGTACAGACCCTTGTCCTGCCAGACAGTGTGGGGTGTAGCTTGGGGCTCCCTCTTGGCTCTGGGAGTGGCTGCCTGCCTGCCATGGCAAGCCTAGCTACTCTGGGGATAGGCCTGGGCCTTGCCCTGACCTCCTCCTTTCTTTCTTTCGGTTTTTTTTTTTGTGTGTGTGTGTGTGTGTGTGTGGTACTGGGGATTGAACCCAAGATCATTCTGTCTCCAAGCTACATCCCCAGCCTTTCCTTTAATTTTTTTTTAATGTTGAAGTGGGGTCTTACCAAGTTTCTGAGGGTCTCACTAAATTGCTGAGGCTGGCCTCAAAATTGTGATCCTCCTGTTTCAGCCTCCCAAGTACTGGGATTATAGTTGCTCTGCTTGACCGGACTTTATGCAAGCCCTGCCTATGGGTGTGGAGAGGTTGGGATGAATGCGTGTGTGGTGCTCCACAGCACAGGGCTGGTGCAAGTGGCCACAGAGCAGTGCCGGTGGGGCCACTGTGCTCCCCTCTCCCGGTCACCAGCACAATCTTTTCCCCTCCGCATGCTGCTGAACTCCCCTGTCTTCCTTGCTCCTCCTGGCTCTCCAGGTGGCTGGACGCAGTCCCCTGTGGCTCAGAGCTCTCTTTCCCACTTGCTGGCCTTGGGTCCCTGAAACAACACAGCCAGCTCAGAGCCATTTCCTGGAAGCCTGTGGGCAGTGGCCTGCAGCCTCCCCTGGCCCTCCCTGCTTCTGTTGTATCTGCCGGGGACCCCGGGACTGGGGAAGTGTTGATACCAGCCCCATCCCCCCAGCACCCCTGCTTCCAGTGTCTCAGGCCCTCAGGCCCTCAGCCTCCCTGCCTCCTGAAGAAGAAAGACCTCATGTGCTCCTGTTGGAGGGCTGGGACCTGTGTCCGCCAGATGGTTGCTGGGGCCCTGTGCGGGCATGGAGTCCATCTGCCTTGTAGAGTCTCGGGGCCCTTGACCCTCAGCTCAGAGTATTTGCTGTTGCAGAACAGGATGCGACACGGGGTGGGGGGGGGGTGCTTCTAATCTCACCCCTGCCCCGGTCACCTAGTCACAAGTCAGGTGCTGCTGCTGTGCTGTGGGGTGCAGGCCCCCACCGGCTAGTTCAGAGTCCTGCCCATCTGCCCGCACCTAGGAGTAAGCCGTGCCCATGGGGGCTCTCCCTGTGTGGCCTCAGAGGATGGCCATGCACCCCACAGTCTTTCCCATGGCCCCTTACCATGCATCTGGGGTCTCCATCACCCCCGCAGGGAGGCAGGTGTGGGCCCCAGGGCCTCCAGAGCCTTGCTTCAAGAGCCCTGGCTGCTGCCTGGTCTGCTTTCAGCCCTGACTCTGCTGCTGTGGGGACAGGAGGGGGAGGTAATGGCATTCCCTCGCAGGGACAGGACGCTCTGAGAAGGCTCAGCACAATTTGGCTGGCGATCACCTGCTTTTAAAAAAAAAAAAAATCTCCTAAGCACTTAGTTTTGTTGGGTGCTGTAATTTGAGGTCAGCTTCACGGCAGCATGAGTCTGTGTTCTGGGGCAAGATGCTTTCGCTCCATGCTGTCCACGTTTTGGGTTTGGTTGGTGAGGAAGGTTGGCACTGACTGCCCTCTGGGCCTGAGGAGTTGGCCCTTCTGCCAGGTGTGCCCAAGCAGCCCTGTGCAAGGTGTGCATGGCCAGTGACGATGGCCAGCAGCCCAAGCTGCACCCCTGCTCTTGGTGCACAGGGAGGACAGGCGCCCAGGGCTTGATCCTTGTTGGAAGCCCCTGTACCCAGCATGTGCCTGCGGGGTCCTCAGAGGCCCTGCTTCAGAAGTGCCTGGCTGAGCCTGGTGTGGAGCCAGGTCACCGCAAAGCTGGGCCCGGCTCTGAGCCCCGGGACCATCTCGAGTGGAAGGGGCAAACCAGCATGTGCTCTGTGTTTGGCCTGCTCTCCCTAAGCTGCTGGGATCTCAGAGGACAGCTGGATAGGCCCCCTGCAGCACTTTCTGTGAAGACAGACCTGTCATTGCCTTGTCCCATGCTCTCAGTGCAGTGCACCAGATGTGGCCAGGGCCTTGAGGACCCATGTCCTTGATTTTCCTTACACACATGTGGGCATGAGGGCCAGGGGATAACACGGAGGCCCAAATGACCTAGACGTGGTCACGGGAAGACCAGATGGGTGGGGGCTGGGGGTGGACTACAGACCTGCTCGCAGAGACTGGGACCCCAGGCTAGGGTCACGTCAGGGTAGTGTGAGGCCATGTGTGCCCACCCAGACCTGTGCTGGGGTCATCCAGAGGGCAGGTGGGGCCCTTGGGTCACGAGGACTGGGCCAGGTTATGGCTGTGTCATCATTGGCTCCTGGGAGCAAGAGAAGCCCAGCCAGGATGGGCTCCTGGCCACTTGGTCACTTGGAGGGGTGGGCAGTTCCTGAGGTTCTTATCCCCCAAAATGCTTGTTACTCTAAAGTGGGCAAGGCTTTGAGGACAAACTGTCAGCCAGAAGATAATGTCAAGAGAAGGGAGTGAAGCTGGTATGGTGGCACATGCCTGTCATCTCAGTACTTGGGGAGGCTGAGGCAAGAGGATTTCAGGCTTGAGGCCAGCCTCAGCAACTTAGACCCTGTTTCAAAATAAAAAATAAAATAGGGTGGGGTATGATGGCTCATGCTTATAATCTTAGTACTTGGGAGGCTGAGACAGGAGTATCACAGGTTTGAGGACAGCCTCGGCAAGTAGCAAGACTCTTACCAACCTAAACAAAACAAAAAATTAAGAAGGGTTGGGGGATGAAGCCCAGAGGTAGAACGCCCCTGGGTTCAATCCCCAGTACAAAAAAAGGAGAGGGAGCTGATGTTCTGGAAGGTTCTAGTACCAGTCCCTGAGTGCTGGGCTCAGCAGCAGAGGATGGCATGTTCATTGATCCAGTGGTATTTACTGAGCCTGTTCTCTAGCTCCAGACCTGGGGTGCCCCATGACCAGGGCAGGGCATGAGCCCTGGAGACAGGATGATACAGGAAAACGTGTCAGCGGGTACCTGGGGCGCCATGGTGGCAGGAGCACAGCGTCCTCAGGAGGGGCCTGCAGGAGGGAAGGGTGAACTGTTGGAGCAGGAAGCAGGGGCCAGCCATACAAAGGCCCTCCGCTGGAGGCAGCCCAGCAGGGAGGAGCACTCAGCTGCACCAGCCTCGCAGGGAGGCCACAATGGCCAGGACTTAGGCTTCTGAGCAGAGGCAGGCTTGAGCAGACAGGTTCCGACAGGGTCCTGCGGCTGCTGTGGGTACAGCTGGGGGATAGAGTGGCCAGAGAGCAAGGAGGAGGCCAGACAGAGCCTCCCTGGGGGGTCTGGAGCGGGCAAAGGCATGGATCCTGGTGCATTTGAAGGTAGAGAGCGCAGGGTGTTCCACAGGTTGTATACAAAGGCAGAGAGGCCAGGATGCGCGGTGACAGCAGAGTTTTGGGGGAAAGCAGAAAGTGTGGTTTTGGGAAAAGCAGGTCCTCCTGTAGTGAGCCATGGCTGGTCCTCATGGGAGCAGGGCCTCCCTGGCAGAGCCTGCTCCTGAGAGTCCAGGTGGGCCGCTCAGGCCGGGAGGAAGAGACTCATCCCCACAGCCCTGCCCAGAGGGGCTGCCCTGACCTCAGGAGGGCGCCCTATGATGCCAAACTGCTTCAAACAAGGATTAGTACAGGTGGGGAAACAGAGTCCAAGTTTTAGGTGCTAAGTCAAAATGAGGCAATGTGCTGCCTACAAGGTACTGTAGGCTCCTTTGGAAGTCATCTCTCTCCTTACCCTCTGCACCCCCCTGGCCACAGCAAGCCCAGACTCTGGGCAGGGCTAGTCATCTGGGCTTGTTCTCAGCCTGCTATTTGCCTTCTAAAAAGGTTGGATACTTCTGCCCCCCGTGGGTGTCTCTTGGGCCAGTGGCTTGTGCCTGGCCCCGGGCCAAAGCTGGAAGATGCCCAAGGTCATGGCACTGGCTGCAGGTTACTTACTGATTTGACGGGGAGAGCTTGACCTGGGCCAGCAGAGGTCTGGATCTCCTTTGCGATCCACCTTGGTTTTGTAGTGGCAGTGGGACACGGGTGTTTGCTTGCAGCACTCAAAGGGGGCCTCAGAGTCTTGAAGCCAGGTAGCCACCCCCACCCTAGCAAAACTCCTGGCCACCCAGCCCCTGCGCACAGGAGCATGGGATGGGGGAGGCCTCAGGCCTGCTGCATTGCCAGTGGTGGCCTTGGGGAGGTGCCTTTTTTTTTTTTTATACTGGGAATTGAACTCAGGGACATTCTACCTCCAAGCTACACCTCCAGCTCTTTTTATTTTTTGATTTTGAAACAGAGTCTTGCTAAGTTGTTGAGTCTAGACTCGAACCTGTGATCTTCCCAAGTACTAGGATTACAGGTGTGTGCCACTACACCTGGTTAGGTGCCTGCCTTTGTTTACCTGTGTGTGCAGGGTGGGGGTGCTGGCCAGCCCTCATGTCCGCAAGGACTGTTGAGAGAAGCATTCTGCTGGAGCACACAGTGGGCCTGCAAGTCTCACTCTTCTCACCTCCTGCAGTGTAAACACTCCTAAGCAGTGCAGGTGTGAACAGAGAGCAGGCTGGACCTGCAGGGAGTGGCCGCTGAGCTCCCAGGAGCCCCTGCTCTGGGCGTGCCTCCCCCAGGCAGCAGAGCCTCAGTACCAGGGTGCTGTCTTCTTATCACTTCAGCTGCAGATAAGGAAAAGGGTATGAAAGGCAGCAGCTGGGATTTTTGCAAAGCAAGTTAGGATCTGCCTCAGACCATTGAGATCTAGACTCTCCTGCCTGGGTGGAGAAACCCTAAGGGGAAATGGTGTTGGAGGAGAGGTGGGCGACCTGACATCCTTGCTAGTGTTTCTGCTTCCAAGAGGTTTTCAAATCCAGTTCTGTTTCTGGAGGGCTGAATTCTAAGGAGTATTTGGTCACTACCTCTAATTTAAGTTAGCTTTAATTAAATATATATGAGAGCTTTTTTTGGGAAAAAGAATTAAGAGTGACTGAGACAGTGCGGTATTGGTGGAAGAGTAGACAGATAGATTAGTAGAACAGAATAGAGAGACCAGAAATAGACTCACACAGTCAACTGATCTTTGATAAAGGAGCAAAGATATTTCAATGGTGCCAAGAGTCTTTTCAAAAAATGGTGCTAGAATAAATGGACATCCATATGCAAAACACCAGATCTAGGGCTGGTGTGTAGCTCGGTGGCAGAGCGCTTGCCCAGCATGTACAGGGTCCTGGATTCAATCCCTAGCACTTGGAGTGGGGGACTAGACACACGCCTTACATCCTTCACAAAATTAACTTGAAATGATCACAAACCTAAGTGTAAAATGCAAGGCTATAAAACTGCTAGAAGATAGGATAGGAGAAACCCTAGGAGTCCTTGGGTTTGGCTTGTTAGATACAAGGTCAAAGGCATAATTCATAAAGGAAGTAATTGATAAGCTGGACTTCATTAAAATTACAAATTTGTCTATGAAAGACACTGCTAGGAGAATGAGAAGACCAGCCACAGCCTGGGAGAAAGTATTTGCAAAAGACATACCTGATAAAAGATTCCTTTCCAAAATACACAAGGTACTTTGGAAACTCAACAAGATTAAGAAAACAACCAGATTTTAAGAGTAGGCCAAAAGCCGGGCGTGGTGGCGCACACTTGTAATCCCTGCATTTGGGAGGCTGAGATGGGAGGATCTGGGTTCGTGGACAGCCTCAGCTACCTAGTGAGGCCCTCCGCAACTTAGTGAGACCCTGTTCCAAAATAAAGACTAAAAAATAGGGCTGGGGGTATAGCTCGGAGGAAGAATGCCCCTGAATTAAATCTCCAGTACCGCAAAATAAATAAATAAAAGTAGGCCAAAGATGTGAAGAGTCACCTCACCAAAGATGATGTCCAAATGGCCAATCAGCATTTGAAAAGATGCTCAGTATTAGATGCCACTAGATGTCTATTAGGGTGGTCAAAATCCAGAACACTGGCAACACCCAGTGCTGGTGGGGACTTGGAGCACCAGGACATGGAGCACCGGGATGGAGAGCACTGGGGTGGGGAGCACCAGGATATGGAGCATTAGGGTATGGAGCACCAGGACACAGAGCACCAGGGCATAGAGCACCAGGATGTGGAACACCAGGACATGGAACACCATGGTGGGGAGCACTAGGGCATGGAGCACCAGAACATGAAGCACCAGGATGTGGAGCACCATGATGTGGAACACCAGGGTGTGGAGCACCAGGGGCAGAGCACCAGGACATGGAATACCATGGCACAGAGCATTAGGGCATGAAACTCCAGAACATGGAGCACCAGGTCATGGAACACGAGGGCTTGGAGCACCCGGACACATGGAACACCAGGCCACAGAGCATCAGGCCTTGGAGTACCAGGGTGTGGAGCATCAGGGCTTGGAGCACCAGGTGCGCTCCTCATGGCCAGTGGGGATGCAAATGGCATAGCTGTGTTGGAAGACTGGCAGTTTCTTATAGAATGAGATATATTAAGCCGGTCATGGTGGTGCACATTTGTAACCCCAGTACTTGGGAGGTTGAGCTAGGAGGATCAGAAGTTTGAGGCCAGTCTTGGCAACTTAGCAAAATCTTATTTCAAAATAAAAAATAAAGTGGGGCTAGAGATGTAACTCAGAGGTAGAGTGCCCTAGTACCTGCCCCCCTTCACACATTGAGATATAATTCACATGCTTTTTGTGTGTACATGTGGTGCTAGGGATTGAGCCCAGGGGCATTCTACCTGTGAGCGACACCCCCAGCTCTGTTTTATTTTTTATCTGGAAACGGGCTTTTGCTAAGTTGATGCGAGTCTCACTGAGTTGCTGAGGCTGGCTTAACCTGTGATATTCCTGTCTCACCCTCCCAAGTACTGAGGTTACAGGTGTGTACCACCATGCTGGGCTCTGCATGCATTTTAATGTACTCCTTTAAAGTGCATGATTCTATCTGGGCATGGTGGCACATACCTGTAATTCCAGTACTTGGGACGCTTAGACAGGAGGATCACAGGTTTGAGGTCAGCTTCAGCAACTTAGTAAGATCCTCAACAAGATAACACGACCTTGTTTCAAAATAAAAAGGGCCGGGGGTGGAATTCAGTGGTAAAGTGCCCCTGGGTTCAACCCCAGCACCAAAAAAATGAGATATTTTTACTGAACAATCCAGCAGTCTCCCTCCTTGATATTTTACTCCAACATGAAACATTAAAAATATGTTCACATAAAAAAAATCTACACATGGATGTTTATAGCAGCTTTCTTCATAATTGTCAAAACTTGGAAGCAACCAAGATGTCCTTCAGAAGAGGAATGGATAAATCAACTGTGACACATCCAGACAGTGCTAAAAAGGAGCGGTGCTCTCTAGCCAGGAGAAGGCTGGAAGAAAGAAGTCAATATGAAAGGGCTCCCACTGTAAAGTTCAACTAGGTGACATTCTGTACTCGGCAAAATCACGGAGCGATAGGAAAACCAGTGGACAGAGGGATGGATGAAGGGAGCATCGAGGATCTTAAAGACAGTATGAGTATTCTGTATAATACTTTAGTTGTAACTACGTGCCATTTTCATTTGTCCAAACCTACTGTAAGTACAACAGCAAGAGTAAGCCTTAATGTAAACTATGGACTTTAGTGAATAGTAAATGTTATCTGCCCAGGCTCACTGGTTGTAATAAGTGTACCACACCAAGGCGAGCTGTTAACAGCAGGGAGACCAGGTATGTGGGAGTGTAGGAAACTGTACTATCTGGTCAACTCTCCCGTAAACCTAGAACTTCCTTAGTGGATTAAAAAAATAAAAAGAGTATGGCCACATCAAAGAAGTTTGCAGAAGTGCAAAAAATATCACCTATAATTTGAGTGAACATGACTTTTATTTTTGCATATTACTTTTTAGTTCTTATTCTCACATACATATATCTTCTAGAAACATAGCTGCAGCTAGACATGGTGGCATACTCCTGTAATCCCAGTACTTGGTAAGTTGAGACAGGAGCATCACATTTTTAAGTTTGGCCTTAGCAATTTAGTGAGGCCCTGTTTCAAAATAAAAATTAAAAAGAAGCCGAGCAGCCGGGCGTGGTGGCGCACGCTTGTAATCCCAGCATTCGGGAGGCTGAGACAGGAGGATACGGGTTCGAGGCCAGCCTCAGCTACCTAGTGAGGCACTCCGCAACTTAGTGAGACCCTGTTTCAAAATAAAGAATAAAAAATAGGGCTGGGGGTATAGCTCGGAGGTAGAATGCCCCTGAGTTCAATCCCCAGTACCGCAAAAAAGAAAAAAAAAAAAAAAAGAAGCCGAGCATGGTGGCACATGCTTGTAATCTCAGTACTTGGGCGGCTGGGACAGGAGGATCAAAGGCTGAGACATGAGGATCGTAGGTTCTCAGCCAGCCTCAGCGACTTGTGAGGCCCTCGGCAATTTAGTGAGACTCTGTTTCAAAATAAAGAATAAAATAGGGCTGAGGGTGTGGCTCAGAGGTAGAATGCCCCTTAGTTCCATCCCTAGTTCTCCCCTCCAAAAAAATTAAAAAGAGCGGGGGGAGGTGTAGTTGAGACAGAAGGATCATAGGTTCATGGCCAGCCTCAGCAACTTAGCGAGACCCTGTTTCTAAATAAAAAATAAAATAGAGGGTGTGCCTCGGAGGTAGAATGTCCCTGAGTTCAATCCTTAGCACTGCCACCACTACCAAAAAAAAAAAAAAAAAAAAAAAAAAAAAAAAAAAAAAAAAAAAAAAAAAAAAAAAAAAAAAAAAAAAAATTGACAACAAAAAACTCCCCAAAACCCAGCTATGATTATGGGATGTCACAGCTTTTAAAAAACTATCTTTTTATTTGTTTCTAGAGCTTCTTTTAAAGCTGCTGGATTGTGAGGGGAGGCTGTGGTTCTGAGTTTCCTTCTGGTTTGGGGGCTGCTGGCCTGGCTCTGTTGGTTCTTTCCAGAGAGGCCAGCTTGGCCCTGCTCTGGGGCCTGGCTGGGCGGAGGAGCTTGGTGGCCTTGGATCAAGGTCCCCTTGAGGCACCTGGGGCCTCTGTGTCCATTGGTGTTTGGGCTGGCCAGTCCTTCCATGGAGTGTGCTGGGGCAAGGTTTGGCCAAGGTGGCTGTAGAGATTAAAGATGTCGTGGGCATGAGCGTGGTCCAGACAGGAGCACAGGGCTGGGCAGAGTGGGGCAAGACTCAGGCCGCTGGAGGAGGAGCTTGGTTCCTGAGTCCTGTGGGTGCACCCCGGGCTCCAGGATGCAGGGAGGCTGAGGTGTCAGCTAGGGCACCCGCTGGTGACAGGGCAGGGGGAGGGAGGGAGGAGTCTCCAGTTTTTGGGTGCTGAGACCCATGTATGAACCCATAGATCCTAGGATTCTTTTCAGAGAGGAGAAAAGAGGCCCAGAGGGGCAGCTCTTGTCCAAGGCCAGGTAGCCAGTGGCCAGAAGGCACAGCCTGTGGCCTTGCTCCTCCCTGTGCTGTTGTGTGCCAGCGTGTTCAAGGGTGGCTGCAGAAAGAGGGGGCAGTCACTAGAGAGGTCTGAAGAGAGCAGGCCGGCCGGCATGGCTGCTGCAGAACTTCTCAGAGCCTTAAAATGCCTGTGTGCTGTGAAGCCGGGGAGTGGGTGGGAGGCATTGGACCTCTTCCGCCTTTCTTTCAGTGTGTAAGTGTCTTCTGGGCTTGGATGGCCTCTGAGGAGGAGCATGTCTGTGGAGAAATGCTGTTGGTAAAGATATTCTCAGCTGAGTGCCGTGGTTCACACCTGTAATCCCAGTACTTGAGAGGCTGAGACAGGAGGATTGCAGGTTTGAGGATAGCCTCAGCTACTTAGCAAGACCCTGTTTCAAAAGGGTGCAGCTTGGAGATAGAGTGCCCCTGGGTCCAATCCCAGTACCAAAAAAAAAAAAGAAAGAAAGAAAGAAGGAAAAGAGAGAGAGAGAGAGAGAGAGAGAGAGAGAGAGAGAGAGAGAGAGAGAGGGATTGATTGATTGATTCTCACTGGGCTTCCTGTACCATGTGGGAGGTGGGGTGGAGCTTGCCTTGCTCCTGAGACCCCAGCTGTCTCAAGCCAGAAGCTGCCCCCCCCCCCCTTACACCAACGGCCAAAGACCCATTTCTGTGTGTGTTTGCTCATGGTAGACGGGTAGGAAGATGTTCACCAGTGAGCCAGCTGTGGTGGGTGGTACCAGCCTAGATTATGCCTAGATTCTAAAATCTCGAGGACCCCAGAGGCAGCTCAGCAACATTGAGGGCTTTTTTCTTTCTCTTAAAGTCTCCTTAGCTGTGTTGACAATTTGTCCCCAGGTTTGCTTGTTGCCTCATGGCTGCAAGAGGGCTGCCACAGCTTCAGGTATCACAACTACATTGAAGGCAAGATGCAAGTGAGCAGTTGGTTAGGTAGGGACCTAGCAGCCAAAGGCCCATTTCTCAAACAGCCCTGTCTATGTTTTGATCCATAAAGGAGAGGATTTTCCAGTGATCCTATGGTCTCTACTTAGAACAGGAGCCTGTTACCTTCCTAGCTGTGGGAGTATCTGGGAAAGGCTCTGTTGCCCGGGGCTGGGCACTGTGGTTCCTGTTGGTCAGGAGTGGCAGGCTGTGGGATGTGGGGTGCCTGCTGTGTCTGTCCTGGATAACTCCTCCCTCTGGATTTGGTCTGCATGTGTGAAGGAGCCCTTCTCTGCCTGGGCCTGTCTCCCAATCAGAACCACCCACTGCTCAGTGCACCTGGGGCGTTCCTCACCTTGAATCCCCTGGCTTGTCCCTTCCCTCCTGGGTGGCCTGCTCCCAGCTCTGCCCTCACTGCCCCGCCTCTGCAAAGCTCTTTCTTCCCTCCAGCAATCTGGGTTGCATCCCCAAAACTGTGTGTGTTGGGGGGGGTACTGGGGATTGAACCCAGGGGCATTCTATCTCTGAGCTATACTTCAGCCTTAATTCATTTTTTAAATTTTGAAATAGTCTTGCTAAGTTGTTGAGGGCCTTGCTAAGTTGCTGAGGCTAGCCTCGAACCTGCAATCTTCTTGTCTCCCAAGTACTGGGATTATAGGTATGTGCCACCGTACCTGGCTTTCCCCCAAACTTTTTATTTTGAAAAATGTAGCCCAATGGGGCAGCTGGAGTTGCTGGCTGTATCTGTTTCACCAGGTCTCCATCTCTGTGTCTCTGTGTCCATGTTTGTTCTGACCCTTTTCTGCTGCCCCTCTGAGTACTTCAGCAGGCGTCTCCTGACACGAAAAGGGTGCATCATCATACTCGGGACCAGCTGGCTGGGGCTTGTCCAGTGTGTTGGTGGTGGACTGCATGTCCCAGGCTGCGCGTCCCAGTTTTCCTTGTGTGGATCCTGGTTGAGTCTGGCTGCCATGTCCCTCCACTTTTTATTGCTATTGGGTTTTAAATGTTTGGCATTGTCTTCTGAGAGTGTGTACCTTGGTTTCACATCAGAGACCCTGTGTGGACCTGTGTGGTGTCTCTGTCCCACTGTGCCTGCTTGTGCCTTTCTGGTGCCAGTGCTGCACAGGTGTGGTGCGTGCATGTTGCAGAAGTGGGTTCGCCTGCCCCTGCAGGGTCCAGAAATAGCTGTGCAAGTCCCTCTGTGCTCTCACTAGGTTGCTGAGGCTGACCTCGAATCTGCGATCCTCCTGTCTCAGCCTCCCAAGTACTGGTATGACAGGTGTGTGCCACCATGCTGGGCACATACCTTTCTGAGGAGGAAGCAGGCCTGGGGAAATCAGGGCTGCTGTCAGCCCAAGGAGGCTGTCCTGGCTCCATTCTCAACTTCGAGTCCCAACTCTGTTCTAAGCTGAACTGTTGGTGCAGCCAGTGAGCTGCTGGCTGGAAGACATTGGCAGGGACCATCACCACTGTCCCCTGCTTCGGGTGGGGCCCTATGGCTTTCTCAGGCCCACAGGGGGCCTGCTCTTCTGGGGGAGGGGAGGTCTGGACTGTGCACCACCCACTCTCCTGGACCCGTGCCATGGAGGGGTGCTGCCCAGGCATTAGGTTTCCCAAGGGCAGAGATGTGACAGACCCCACAGCCTCCTGCAGAGGAAGTGTCCGGAACCTCTTTGCTGACAGCCCCTTCTGAAAGCTCTGGCCTAAGCCCTCCCTGTGTGGGGCTCATTCTCTAGGGCAGTTTTCACAGCCCCGATGGCAAGCTGTCCACAGTGCCCAGGGCCCTGCCTGCCCTGAGCCAGCTACACCCCAGCTGCCTGAGGCCAGGCAGAGCTGGGCAACCAGGGAACAGGCCACCACGGTGTGAGCAGGTCCTGGGCCTGGTGAACCGGAGGTGGACAGACCTGGCTCAGTCCTCGTGGGCCCCTCCAACTGGGCTTAGGCTTCCACAGTCCCGGCCTGGCCTGGGGCCAGCTGACCTAGTGTGGGCCTGAGCCGCTGGGCAGGTGCTTTCACCCCCTGTTGGGTGCAGCTTCTCAGCCTGGCTGTGCCAGGGCCGCTCAGCCTCCCAGAAGGTGGCGACCTGCAGTCCAGGGCCGACCTAGATGCTTACACTCCCTCTGGTCTAGCCTGAAAGCTCCCTGTGTGGCACAGCTGGGTCAGTGACTGTGGGACTCCCCTCCACCACTTAACTGGCCTCATCTGGGCTTATGCTTCTGGTGGCCAGGGATACCCTGGGCAGCTGTCCTGTGTCTTCACATCAGGAAGCCATCTTGCCAGCAGGTCTGCTGACATCTGTCCAGACAGGTCTGGGAATTTATTCTCTTTAAGAGGCTTGAAGCCTGACAGGGTGGCAAATGCCTGTAATCCTAGTACTTGGGAGGTTGAGACAGGAGGATCACAGGTTGGAGGCCAGCCTCAGCAATATAGCAAAGCCCTCAGCAACTTCATGAGTTCCTTTCTTCTTTCCTTCCTTCCTTCCTCTAAAGGGCATTTTATCTTGAAGCTACAACTCTAGCCCTTTTTACTTTTTATTTTGAAACTGGGTCTCATTAGGTTGCTGAGTCTTGATACTTGCTGAGGTGTGCCATCCCCCTGTCTCAGCCTCCCAGATATTGGTATTACAGCGTATACAACTCCATGCCTGACTGAGACCCTGTTTCAAAGTAAAAAATAAAAAAGGCTAGGGGTATAGCTTGGAGGTGGAATGCCCCTGGGTTCAATCCCCTGTACCAAAAACAAATCAACAACAACAAAAACAGCCTTGAGCAAGAGAGTAAGCTGACATTTCTAGGAGAAACAGAGAAAACACAGTGTGTGTGAGAGTGAGGAGGGGCTGCTGGGGAATGTGCAATGTCTCTGGCCCCCCCTCTCTAGCCCAGGAAGCCCCTCATCCTGGAGCCTTCTGCACAGACTGTGCCTGCCCTAACGTGACCTCAGAGTGGCCAGGCTATCTCTGGGTGAAGGTCCCTGCTGCTGCTGAGAGACCCCAGAGGTGACCAAAGGCAGAGGAGGGGTGTCACCAGCAGCTTGTCCCCTGGGCCTGGCCTTTGTCTTGAGAGATGGAGGCCCGTGCAGGCGTTTGGAGACAGGCTTGGCTCCATCCTACTTTCTGTGGATTTTCCTAGTATGCTGTCCCTGTGAGGGGGGCGGGGTGGGGGAGGGGCTGCCCATCTTAGCCCCTGTCCCCAGCAGTAGCACGCACAGATGGTCTCATGGAGACCAGTAAGGACAGCGCAGGGCTGTGGGGAGGAATCCTTGCTGTGATGTCACTGGGGCCCTTGGCTCATTCTGGGGCCCTCCGCTGCCCACCATGCCTGCTGGCTCCTGGACCCAGAGTTGAGGCTGGGGCTGGTCTGTCTAAGGCTGCTGGCATCCTGTCCCATCTGGCTGAAGGGATTTTAAGATGAACTCGAGAGTGACCCTGGTCCTCCCTGGAAGGGGAGGGGTCACCACGTGGCGTCAGGGCTCAGAGGCTGCAGAAGCCTCTGCACAGCTGGCCACCTCTGCCACTAGTAACAAGGGGTTGAGAAGGAGGCTCGACTGTGAATGAGCTCGCCCCAGGGCCCTGAGGAGGAGGGCCTAGGTACCCAGGCCAGCTGGGTTCCAACGAAAGGGAGGGAGGGGGACACAGTTGCTTTGAGGCCTCTGTCCTCTTGGATCTGCCTTGGGCCTGGACCGGGCATTCGTTTGTGCCTGGTGTCCTATGTTCCTCTGCCTGTGCAGAGTAGACAGCTGTCGGGGCTCTCCCTGGGGTGTGCTGGGCTCCTGTTCCAGTCCCCCAGGGCTCTACACTCTGACTGCCCAGCTTGGGGGTTGGGGACTCACTCTGGTGCTCCCAGGAGGTGGAGCATGGAGGCTGGCTCCCCTCCCTCCCTCCCTTCCTTCCTTTTCCTTCCTTCCTTCCTCCCTCCATCCCTCCCTCCCTCCCTGGGGCCAACTCTCGGGAACAAGGCCAGCGTCTCTGGCTGGCTGCTAGGACCTAAGCCTCGGTGGGATGTGGCGTGAGGCTCTGGGTTGGGCACCAGCCCTGTGGGAAGGAGCCTCACCTCTTCTCCCGGAGGCTGCAGCTGCCCCGTCCTCCTTGGTGCTGGGCAGGTTCACCTGGCTGGCTCACCTGCGCCTCCCCCTCTTGGCCCATCTGCAGTGGCCTGTCAGCCTCTGTAAATATTTGATGAGGGCAATGATAGGAAGACAAAGGCGAGCTCTGTCTCCAGGGGAGCAAGGTGGTGCACTGGGGCGTCCCTGCTCTGCTGGCTGCTTCCCTGGGCCAGTCAGAAAGATGGTTTTTCAGGCAGGCCCTTTGTGCCTGCCCACACAGGGCCTGGCGGGGCCGAGCCAGAGGCGCCACCGGCTGCCAGCCTGGAGGCCAGGTTGGGTGGTGAGGTATCAGGCTGTTTTCCTTCTGATTCCTCTTGGCATGCAGTCTTGCCCTGGGACCCAGGGAGGAAGGGACGACCTGTGTCGGCCCTGCCAGCTTGGCTGTCCTGCGTGGCCGTGGTCATTGGCCCCACAGCTTCGTGGCAGCTGGGCAAGCCTCTGCCCGGCGCTGGTGCAGCCTGCGTGTCTTCACTGTGCTGCCAGGGAATAGGCCAGTCCTGAGGGCTCCGTGTGAGCTGGGGGAGCCCCTGAGGAGGCTCGTGGAGGGGCTGCCTGTCCCCTGGGTCCAGGACACGCTCTTGAGAGGGGCAGGTGTGGTGTGACAGTGTGGGTGGGGCTGGTTCTGCTTCCTGCTGGAGGCTGAGGCTCCAGGGCCCCGGGGTGATTAATGGTCATTGCAGTGGGCAAGACCTCTACAACCATGAGGCTGGCAGCAGGCTTTCTTTGGGGCTGGGAGGCACAAGGCACAGGCAAGGCCTGCTTGTCGGACACGGCTGGGTGCGGCTCACTGGGGAAGCAGGCTGGGCTGCCTTCCCGGGAGTTCCTCATAGGGTACCCTGGAATGAAATGTCCTTTGCCCTCAAGGACCACGTCTGGTGACCCTGGTGAAGCCAGCTTCCCACTGGTGGCTGTTGGGAGGTGGGGACAGGCCATTTCTGTCCACACAGGCACACTCGAGGCCCCTCCAGCCTGGTCATGGGTGGTGATGCCCCTGCTGGAGGGGTTGGGGGCTTCGCAGGGAGCCGAGGTCTGACAAGGCTGGAGCCTGCAGTGTCCTCTAGAACTTGAGTTAGGACCTGGAGCGGCCTGGCTAGCCAAGTGTTTGGCCCAAGGAAAGGTACGGTGGTCAGGATCGTGATTGGTCGGGGGGCTGCCTGGAGAGGTGGCCAGTGAAGGGTGCTGGGGCAGCCAGGCAGATGGAGAGGCGCTGGCAGTGTAGTGGGGGCTGAGAAGGCTGAGCAAGGAAGACACTAGGCCTTACCCGCAGTCTGTGACTGAGGCCTTCTCAACCCCTGTAACTGATGCAGCGGGGTCCTTAACTCTGCCCCGGGTCGAGGACCCTGAGATCGGGCATTGTCCTGGTAATGGGGTAGACTGGTGTCGTCCCTGGTGTCCTTGGGAGACTGGAGGGCAGAGTCAGGATGGGGGTATGTGGCTGGGGAAGATGAGGGAAGGCTGCCACCAGGGCACTCCGTGTAGTGCCTGGGTGCTGGAGAGGGCTGGGAGTGCCTTGGGCTTGGGCTTCTCCCCAAGTGCACCCGCCCTAGGTAATTTGACCCCACACTCTAGTCCAAAGAGCTGGATGGTGGCCGGAAGCCCACTTTGCAGTGGGGGAAACCAGTGCAGCCTGGATGCCAGCCCTGCAGGCCATCACTGAGCCCTGCAGATGAGTGCACCTGCTGCCCAGCAGAGGGGGAAGGTCTAGAGCCATGTGGGGCCCACAACACCATCCCTGGGATGGGGTTTGGGGTGACTAGCTGGTTTGGAGGTGTTCTGCTAAGTGCTAGACAGGAGGGGCTGAGACCTCACCGGAGTGTTTTAACGGCCTTCCTAGTCAGTGGGTCCTAGAGAGCCTTTAAAGGCTCTTGGGGAAAGGCATATAAAAACAGAATTTAGGGGTGTGGGTCTGACCTTGTGTGTGTCTGACCTTGTGTACAAGGTACTGGGAGTGAGAGAGGCAGAAGTCGGGGGCCCTGCTCCCCTTCTCCACAGCTGGGCACTCAGTTTTGCTGGGGGCAGAAAGCAGAGGATAGAAGTAAAGGCTCTCTTAGGCCATGTAGGATGGAGAAAAGACATCAGCTGCTCATTGTGGGGCGGGGCAGGGTGGTTTCTGAGGGGCAGGCCCCAGTGTCTGGGCAGTGCCTGGGCTTAGACTGGAGGCAGGAGCTCCCGGAGACTCGGGCTCTTTCCCAGCCAACCATGGCGGGAAGCTGAGGGCCTGGCATGGGATGGTCACAGGAGCCAGCTGCCACACTCCCCAGAGACAGGTGCTGGTTTAGCATAGCCAAAAGGTGAGGCTGGGCTGTGGTGCTGCCCGATGCACGGGCTGGCATGCCTTCTGTCCCCCGTAAGAATACTGCACCCTCGTGTCAGGAGCTGGCTCGCCTGAGGGTGTCAGCAGGGGACCCCGCTGGGCTCTGGCAGGGCTGAGAGCTTGTGGTCCTGCATGCCCTGGCCCAGGGCGGGACAGGGTTCAGTGGGGCCAGCAGTGCAGGACTCAGGGCTCTCAGAAGATGAATGGGGCCTGTCAAGTCAGCTAAGTGCTGACCTCTGAGGAGGCCCTGCCTCTCCTGCCCGCTCACAGACAAGCCCCCTGGCTTGGCGGCACATCATTTCTAGTGCCCAGGAGAGGCAGGAGAAGCCTTGTGGCGACTGGCCCTTCCCAGGGTCAGTCTCAGTATAGATCTGTCCCTGAGCAGATGGCCACTGCATCCCTAGTCAGCCCGGTGGGGGAGGGGGCTGGCTGAGCCTCAGGCCTCAAGGGCACTGCCTTGTGGACAGGGCCTAAGGCCCCTGTGACCCAGCCTTCCACCCGACTGTTCCCCTTACTCAGGCTGACACCCCTTGTGCCCCTGCTGGCCCCACTTCCTCGCCCTCCAATCCCCTTTGTGTCCCTCTCCTCACCAGTCCCCCATCCACCAATGCGCCGGCCTCTGCCCCCACCTGCCGGCCAGCCCCTTTGGCCCTCCCTGTCCCTGGCAGGAGCCCGGTCTCCATGGCAACCGTTGCTGCCGTGGACGCTGGCACCCACCAAGCCTCCTCCAGTAGGGAGGTATTTTTGTCTCTGCTGAGGGATTGGATCTTATCTTTGGTGTTGACATTCTTTAGAGTGACACAGAGCTGGGTTAGCTGGAGCAGCTTTGCCTGGGCCTGGGGACCTTTCCTGTGGTGCCTGTGGTGCGCGGCCTCTGGGTGGGGCGCAGGTGCTTTCTGGGTGGTGGGTCTTGGGCCCTGAGGGGCCAGAGGTCCTGGGCAGCTCTAGGAAGGGGTGACTGGGTGAGAAGGAGCACCATGGTGGGTCCGAGCTGTGGCGTGATGGTGACCTGTGACCCATATATATTCTAGAGGAGTAGGCTGGGCTGCTGAAGGGGGTGTCACCATGGCACGCAGGCCCACGGCTTCTCTGGTGTCACCTGACCCTCCCCAGGTCGGGCTGGTGGGGGTTTAGTAGATGACCTGGAGGGGAGGGGATGCTGCATGGCACTTCTGAGTCACCTCCAGTGACTGGGTACACGTGGCTGGGGGCCAGGTGGACAGGTCCTGGGGGCCAGCAGGGGACACATGCTGTCTGCCCTGAGGAGTGAGTGCTGGCCACTTCCACGGTGCTACTGCGTCCTCAGGGTGATTACAGCAGGTCCTGGAGGGGCTGTGCTCTCTGGAAGGTGTGTGGAGTCCCGGCCTGGGCTGGTCTTGCCTCCCTCCTCCTGGGTTTTCCTCAGTGGCCATGCTGGGGCAGCAGCTGGATGTGCAGGAGTCTGGGCAGCCTGGGAGTGCCTGACCTTCAGGGAGGAGGCAGTGGGCTGCACTCTGGAAGGAAGGGGCCGCTCGACCTCCCCTTTGCCTCTTCTGCTGAGTGTTTTGACTCATGGCTTGCAGGGGCCACCTCTGAGCTCCTCTCAGTGCCCACACCTGCCAGGCCCTCCCTTGCAGAGTGGCAGTCTCCCTACCCGTCCCTCACCCCCCAGGTAGTGCCTGGGACATCCCAAGCCTTGCTGTCAAGGAGCATCTCAAACACACTGGGAAGCAGAGGTGTCTGCCACCCCCACCCTGGGCAGGAGACAGACCTCCACGGAGGGGGCATGTGACTCCTGCCATTCAGGACCCCCCCCCCCCCCGGTGTGCAGCTGGTGCTCAACACGTGCTCAGGTGATTGGGTGGGCCCCTTTCCAGTAGCCCTGGAGCTTGAGATCTCAGGTGGTGGAAGCCTAGGGGAAGTGCTCAGGCTTTTACTTTTACAGAATTGGTTATTCTGTCTCTAGTGAGCGTATTGGTGCAAACCCCGAAGCCATTT